>CAUYRH010077175.1:0-27595 GCA_963574655.1 Perodicticus potto
CTTTTTTGACTTGGTAGGCTTTGGGGTGGGGGGAGGTCTGTAATGTGAAACAACTTCTTGTTGTCTTTTTTTCTCCCATTGTTGTAAATAACTTTTAATGGCCAAAACCCCAGATTTGTACTTTTTTTTTCCTAACTGCTAAAACCATTCTCTTCCACCTGGTTTTACTGTAACATTTGGAAAAGGAATAAATGTTGTCCCTTTAAAAAATAAATAAATAAATAAATAAAATGGTACACAAATTATTAGCATGATAAAATGGACATATAAATTGACATTAATTAAACCAACTTTCCTTTCCTATAAATGTAAGGAGAATAAAGGCTACACAGTAGCAGAGAGTGTTGTTCTACTGGGAGAAAATTCTCTTCCCAGTTAAAAAGACAGAATCAGAGTCCAGAGAAGCAGGGCTTGGGAGCAGTGCATAGCACTGGGTCTTGGTATCCTGAGGCAGCCAGACTTAAAGAGGGTTCACCTCATAGGTGGAACTATACTGTCACTCTCCTTTTTTGTTCTGGTTGTTGGTTGTTTTTTTTTTTTGTAATAGTGCAAGAGGAATTTTCATTTATTGCTGGTGGGAATGCAAAATGGTTCAACCACTTTTGAAGACAGTTTGGCAGTTTCTTATAAAGCTAAGCATAACCTTCCATATGCTTCAGCAATTGTGATCATAGGTAGTCACCAAATTTATTTGAAAACATGTCTACACAAAAACCTGCATGTACCTATCTATACCATTTTTACTCACAATCATCAAAAAATTGGAAACAACCAAGATGTCTTTCATTAGGAGAATGAATAATCAAACTGTGACACATCCATATGATAGAATATTATTCAACAATTTTTTAAATGAGCTATTAAGACACAATAAGACATGAAGGAATGTTAAATGAATATTGCTAAGTGAAAGAAGTTAGTGTGAAAGGGCAAAGTATTTTATAGTTCCAATTATATAATATTATGAAAAAGGCAAAACTATAGATAGAGATAGTACTAAAAAGATCAGTGGTGTTTAGGGGACAGGAGGGTTGGGAGAAAAATTATAGGTGAAAAAGAGGAGATTTTTAGGGTGGTGAAACAATTCTGTATGATACGTTAATGGTGGATACCTGATATTACACATTTGTCAAAATCCATAAGACTTAATTGTCCCCCCAAAAAGAACTTTAATGTATGTACATTTTAAAAAATCACGTAGGAAGTTTGAGAATCCCAGGAAGAAAGTCAAACTGTGACAAGAGACTATATATTATAAATGTTTGAATAGGTTAACTGAAGGTGGAAGGAGGAAAGGTTCAGACCTAAGTATCTTAGTAGATGAGTGGAGTCTATAAGACTAAAGGCAAAATGAACTAAACCCCAAAGCACTATGCTATAGCTGATAAAACTGTTTCTCATGGAGGTATAGATTAATAATTCTGATACTGGAAGGAGGGAGGGGGGTGAGGGGTCACAGTGGGTGACACAAAAAAACAAATGATGGATAAAACTGAATAATATAGAAAATTAGAGGGAAAGGAATAGAAAAATTGTAAAAGATTGTAAAAAGAAGTCTTACCTAGTAATTAAACCAATTAATATTTAAAAATTAAAATATTGATTGAATATTTGAATCTAGCTATATCTTTAGCCTTTAATTCTCTGGCCCTTCCTGCTTTACAAACTGGCAAATGCCATCTTAGCTTCAGTCTAAAGAAGTTTTTCTTATTTGAAAATAAGTATTAATACTATTATTGTATTTTAGGAAATGAAGAACTCATACAAATTGATGATGATTATTCCCTTAATAAACTAATAATGAACAGATAATACACACTCACACTCCTCTATTTATCAATCAATTGAAATACTGCTGAAATTGATTTGCAACTGAAGGTACCAGAGATTGCATGATGTGAAGTATATCTCTGCTTTGGTATAGTTTTTTTTTTTGTTGTTCAATGAATTGCTAATTTATTTAGAATGTGAAACAAATACCAAATTATTCCAATTATTTGAATTTGTAATGAATTTACTGCTTCTGAGATTCTAATTCTTGAGTCTAATTGATTAAAGTTCTTCAAAACTGTCATATAATTGCCAGCCTGTGATGAAGAGATTAAAATCATGCCTCTGCATGAGGTATTTCTTTTCATTTACCTAATCATAAATGCTATACGGCACCATAGGTGGGGGGTATATGCACTACAGGAGGACTAGTAGCCAAGATTCTCAGGTCATTGCTTTATATCTATTCATTCTTAGTTTTTTTATGAAGTTAAAGTTGCCTAAAGGTATTTAGTTATTTTTTTACCTTCAATGAATATTTGAAACAATTGGGATGATAAAAAAATGCATATGGTATCCTATGTCTTTCTGCTCCACATTCCATACGTATTTTAGCAGATGTAATATTTGCTTCAGGGTATATAGCAGTGGTAAAGTTTGCAGTCCTTCTCTGGTATGCGTTTAGGTGGCAGTCTTTGTGCTGCATTAATTACCTGTGTAACTTCAGACAAGTCAAAGTATTTGTGACCCTTGCTTTGAGAAATCAGGTCAGACTGTTTACCTTGTGCATCTCACTGCATAAAGTCCTATTAAGACCCTGTGAATGAAGTGCTTTTTAAATAGTACCAAATAAACATAAGGTAATGTTGCTAATTAAGCTGATCACATGCCCTATACTCAGTTAACAAAGGAATCTGAATCTTATTTGATTCCTGGAACAAATCCACCTTCCACTTTTTTCTTCTGAATTGAAGAAGATTCTATTCAATTCTGAGGAAAGAGCACACCATTACTTAGGGAGGAATGTGTACTGTGTGTTCAGTTTCCTCTGGAAAACCTTTGCAGTTTGGGACTTAGTATAACTGTCATTTGGGCTGTGAGATAAATAGATTGTCTGTGGTATGTTTTTTACATGACTAATTATATAACTAGGGTTTTTTCTACAAAAGTTGCAAGTAGCCTTATAAACTAGGCTTATATAAGATCTCTGAAATATTAATTGACTATTAAATGATTCAAAGGGACCAGTTGCAGAATTGATGCTCCCATGCTTATTTCAAGTTTTTTTTGAATATTTACCATTATTCTATTATTTTTTAAGTTCAATATATAAATATCCATTGTATACTATTAACATATACTATTAACAATTAGAGAATTAAAGTTAACATGATAACCCAAAATATGAAATACATAGGAATAATTCTTCAGAAATATATAGTATTTCTACATGGAAAACTAGTTATTATTGAAAATATAAAAACACATGTCAGCATATATTGAAAAATTATTATTAATGATTTTTTTATTTGTTTAGGTATTCCTTCTGTCATAACTCGACTTATTGTCTTTCTAGGGGGTATCAGTATACCACATAGCAAATTCAGTTTGTTCTGGGAGTTCAGAAGGATTGTAGCAAACAGCTGGCTCACTGGTGGGCACACATATCTGATAATGGATATTATTATATATGTAAGTACCTTCAGGCTTTCCTGTATATTAAAGATTGGAGCCTGAACCTGCTGAAACCATGGTGAATAGGCCCTTACTTGGTGATCCTGTACACCCAAACAACAGTAATGGTGAATGGCATCCCTGCCTTGATACATCACTCACGTGTGAAACCAGCCAGCCATGGGGAGTGGATGGTCCAACGACACCCAGAGCATCCCCACTGTCTTATCCTGAAAGAACAGACTACAGCCCTGCTCTGGTCACATACCAGGAGCTGACCTATCTACACACGGCAGAAGTTTGAGGATAAGCAGCAGCAATGTGGGACTGATTACTGATTCTTTGCTTTAGACTTTTTCACCTTCCTTCTTTAATCTTAGGTGTAAGACATCATGAAGGTCATGAAAAATGTATCCAAAAGGTAACCCAAACTAGACAAACTGTCAAAATTGTGTTATTCATTTAGTCTTATTATGAATATATAGGAAAACCTGAAGGTATTTTTGCTCTTATTGTAAGACCAAAATTTCAGAATACCAAGAGACAGAGTCAGGTTAAAGGGAGGTGTTGTCTTTTATTTCTTAGAATATGTGCAACCAAGGATGATCCAGACTGTTATGGGCTAAATTGTGTCCCCCTCCCACCAAAATTCCTATGTTGAAGTCACATGTTGAGTAGATAGAGGGAGAAGACAGCTCTCTAGAAGTCAGGAGAGAGGCCTCAGAAGAAATCAACCCTGCCCACACCTTAATTGTGGACTGTGAAGCCTCCAGCACTGTGAGACCATAAATTTCTCTTGTTTAAGTCACCTATGAGGTCTGAGAACTAAAGTCATGAACTCATCCTAGAAAAAGTGCTACATACCTCGTTGCCAAATATTACTGTGGTTGGCTTAGAAATTACTCTACTTGGGAAGCTGTGTGCTGACGCCACCACCTAGTCCACCTTTCAGAGAAATTTTGTGACTCTTTCTCTGGAATGGCCATTGAACTCTCATCACGTTATCCTTGATGTCCTGAATGTCATCAAAGTGTCTTCCTTTTGATATTTCTATTATCTTCAGATAAAAAAGTCACTGTGGGCCAGATGAGGTGAGTAGAGAGGGGGTTTCAATACAATTATTTGTGTACTGGCTAAAACTCCCTCAGAGGCAGTGCCCTGTGAGCTGGTGCATTGTCCTGATGCAAGAGCCACAGATTTCTCATGCTAAGATTTTCCTGTTTCTGTATTGGTGTTTATTTGGTCTGCTATGCTTCTCACAGTCAGGAGATGATTTTGATGCACAATTCAATCGATTTTTGCAGTGTTATCATCAGTTCTGCATGTTGCTAGCTACCCTGATGTCTCTTCATCAGTGACACATTCTCTCCCCTCAGAAAAATGTTTAATCCATTTACACACTGCCATTTCCTTCATGCATTATCCCCACAAACTTGGACTAACATGTCCCTGATTTTACTTCTACTCTTGCCAATTTTAACAAGAAATTTAATGTTTGTTTCTTGCTCTAACTCAAGCTCTGACATTCTTATGTGGCATACAAATATTCAAATTAACAACAATGACCACCGGTTAGCAAGTCACCACCACATGTCTGCATGAGCACAGCTGTGTGACATTGATATACCGAGGTTAAGAAACTTCACTGAGAATCTTACCAAGTTGTTTGTACAGTGCTGTCAATGGAAGTATGGAGTGGCAAGTTTGCAAATTTAATAGTCAGTCCTCATATTCTGTGGTACTTTGTTAATAGCCCTAGCATATTAAAAGAGAGAGATTACTATTTCCACCCTGCCATGTATATGAACAAGAGACTTTTTAAGAGTCTAATTAAATGGGATTCTGAAATACAGAGTGGATCCATTGAAAATGGACAAGGGCAAATGGTGTAGGGTTATTTCCAAGATATTGTGGGCACCATAGACAACAGGAAAGTGGAGATATTCCCATTCCTTTTCAATTTCACACAGAAGAAAACTTGTCAGCCCAAGTTGCTATATAATCACAAACAATATTTACTATATTTGAGATACTGAGGTAATAAGTTTTGCCCTAATTTTATAGAAAGATGAAAAATCATAATTACTAAACTAAAGTGGCTTTTAGCGAGGACTTGCAAGTATTTTGTGTTTTCCTTCTACTTATTAAAGGGCATGTTCCTAAAAATCCCTGTCTAGGAGGAAACGTCATCACTTTAATTTTTCTCTCCCCATTTATCCCTTGGTTCCCATTGCATTTCAGCAACCTTATCAGAATGGCTGTGTTTATTTATGATTCTCATGAGGTAACAGCAATTGAATGGTGGAGCAGTGACAAGCATATGGTACCCTTGGTGGCTAGAACAGTTCTTTGGGTGCCACAAAAAATCACAGACATGCTTCTTTTTGTTTGTGGTTCTTAACCAGAGAAGGACAACACATGTGGAGAATAAAATGCCAGAGCCCTAAGCCTTTGTCTTAAATTCACTGGCCTGGGGGTTGGAGAGAGGCTGCCACTGATTCTCTGAATTCCAACGTCCACTGTCAGTCACTCACCTAAGAGCAGGGAGGTTTCTCTTTTGCACTTGAAGCATCAGGACAAAGATGACAGGGAGCTCCACATCTACCATGGGAAAGACAAGAGTCTCTCCCACTCTCAGAACCATGTCCAGGTCTTCTAATTTCATATGTTTTTCTGCACATGGAACTATTTCCCCTCTCTCTAAGTCCCAGTTATCACAGCATAAATACAGCAACATCAGAGAGGAATTGCGCTGATGGAGGCTTGGAGAGTGACTTTAACTGCCTCTGACTCAATGCAGACTCTTTCCTAAGTCCCCTCTCATATCAACTGAATCAAGGTCTATATAGCTCTAGGACATCTCCAGTTCCTTATTAGAGATCACAAAAAATCATAACCAGCTCCTGGGGTCCCTGATGGAAGTGACAGTGGATCCTTTTAGGGGAGAGTTTGGGGATGACCAACACCTCATAGATCTCATTACCACTTCTTCAGATGGCTGAGTCTCCTGGGAAGAATGGATCAGTGGTCTGGGATTTCACCTCTGACATTTAAGGTTTCTTGTTCTTGGGCTTTCAGAAGTGGTCTCTGGTCAAGATGGAGGAAAAGAACACAGGGACACAAAAGCTCTGACTGCCTGGTAATCTCACCTCACTTCCACTCAGCGACAACATGGAGATTTCACTCAATTCCTAAGGACATGGCCAAGTCTATAAATGTCAGAGGTGAATCCTAGACCACTGATCCATTCTGCCCAGGAGATTTGGGCCATTTGGAGAAGTGGTAATGAGATCTATCAGGTATTGGTAACTCAAAAACTCTCCCCTAAAAGTATCCTGTATAATTAAAGGCAACTAAAAGTAATTAATGGTATTATAAGAATACTGGGAGGTGTTTTGGACAAAGTTGCATAGGAGGGTGGCTGTCAGTACTTAGATAGACTCCTTATCTATACGTGTTGGCCTTTCTCTAGCATGAAATGACCCAGAGGCAGCAAGACCCTAAGCTTGGATCTGCTAGTGTTAGGATTTTGGAAAGACCATGACACCTTCTAAGTATTGGAACAATTTAGTCCTGAATTCTGAATTCTGGAAATCAGCCTCTGGCCAGGGAGGCACATGTCACTGTATCTGGTCCACAAGTTGCTCTTCTGGTCCTCTGCTTTCTCCTGCTTCCTGGCCTGGCAAATTTCCACTGCTTGATTAGCCCATCCATACCTTCAACCAGATTTTCAAATTAATATTTTTTCCCTGTTTTTCCAGTTGTACTAAATTGGAAGGGAGCTCCAAATGACCAAGTAAGCAATTGCTAAAAACCAAGTACAGTCTACAATTCTACATGACAATGTTACATACCAGGAGAGAAACTCTAGAGTATTGGCTACTTATGTATGTTAACTTGAAGGGAATAAAAACAAAATGGGGGATAATAGCCATCTATCACATGATTAAACTTTGTCAATAAATGATAACTTCTAGGAAAAATATCTGAATATACAACTTATGACTGTGATTCTGATAGACTAACATGGGAGGATGGTATGGAGATGACTGCTCACCACCTTCACTCCATGAGCCAGAGAGTGTGAAATGAAAAGCAGAGATCTGAAATTTGTTAGAAGGCTCTTTGACAGGAAATAGAGTAAGTAACATTCTACATGAGCAAGTCAGAACAAAGTGTGGGATGTGTGTCCTTATGAAAATGGAGTTGCTCCTAGGTAGGTAAACTGTTTTATAGAGACTGGACTCTAAATGACTCAGTAACTATTGATCCACCAAGTGTTGTTCTCTTGACTGAAAGAAAGACCCACCGGGAACCAGCAATCTCCAGGGGGAGGTCTCTTGCTGACATCGCCTTCTGACAGGGTAAATGTCCATCACATCTTACACTTGTATTGTTTTATGTGTTAGTCGGTATCCTTAGCAGTTTAAAATTATTAATTTATTTAATCCTCACAAGACATCCATGAGGTATGACTGTCATTCTTGCCTTTTACAATGATGTGATAGGAGCGAAGTCCACATCCCAAGTAGTGTTGGAGCTGGCTTTGCCCCAGACAGTCCTAGCCCAGGGCCCATGCTCACACCACTGCCATATTCCAGAATGGGAGGGAAAGTGGAGAGGCCAGCTCAGGGGAAGAGACTGTAGAGACAGAATAAGAGTGGGTAGAGTGAGTCACTATGATATTCTAGGGCCATATCTCCAGAAGAGAAAGGGACAGGCTATGTCACTGTCTATCAGGAAAACATCAGAAGTCTCTGGTTTAAATCTGAGGGTCTCTGGGTCTGAGACAGGTGGTGGGTGGGGAGACTCAGAGGAGAGCAGGAATGTGGTCACAGGTTCCCTGCCCTCCATGTACCCAAATCTATTGGCTCCCAGGGTGGTCCCCCAGGGCTGTACTTACTCTGATACTTGGAGTACTCTGGTAGCTCCACCTCAATGATACATACAACCCTCAGTTGTCAGCATCATCTTTGTGGACAGCATGCAGTTCATGTGATTCAACTGTAACTTTAAGGATCAGAGCCTGAAGCTTGGGAGGCCTGGGGTGGAGAAGGTGGGACAGGAGAGCCTTGAGAAGAGCTCAGGAGGACCGCAGGGAATGAATCACTAAGGAACCTGAGGTTCAAGGCTGGTGCAACCACTGGAGCAAGGCAGGTAAGTGATGTCTGGCTACGGGCCCAGGTATAGTCCCCTCCCCACCCCCCCACTGATGGGCCAGGGTCTCCCGGGGGTGGGGGGCCTAACACGGATCCCTCACAGGTGGGGAGGGGCATTTCAGGTTTATTTTCAATCTACACCGTGACTGACTTTAGATGTGATCAATCACGGGGAGAAGGAGGACACTAGGGTGGAAGGGGTGAGGTGGGAGGGCCTAGAGACCTTCCTCCCCTTCCCCACTCCACCTCAGGCCGACCCCCTGGACAAGGGTCCCACATCTGCAGATGCTGCGCAACCTGCGCGGTGGCGCCTGACGGGAGTTTCCTCAGGTAACACTTTCAAGTTCGTTTAAGACGGGAAGGATTTCACATCCCTGAATGGGGACCGACAGACCTGGACAGCGAAGCAAACCACGGCTTGTCAGAATACACGCCTGGGGAAGGTTCAGGATCATGGAGTCTACCAGGGAACACCAATGGGTCCCTGAGCTGAGTGGCTGGTCCTTAAAGTTGCAGTTGAATCACATGACTGCATGCTGCATGCTGTCCATGAAGATGACGCTGACGACTGGGGGTTGTGTGTGTCATTGAGGTGGAGCTCCCAGAGTACTCCAAGAATCAGAGTAAGTAACACCGGGAGCAAGGGAAGGGGGTGCCACTGAGCGCAGCTACTGGAGTCCTAAGGGCTGCAGCTCAGGACCTTACCAAGCTGGACTTATGTCCCCTGGAGGCGTCCCTATAGGAAGAAGAGGAGAACAAACCCAGCACCCCCCTCCTCCTGCCTCTCCTCCTTCCCTCCTTCTCCTCCTCAGCATTTCTCTCTGTGGAACCCAGGATTTTGCCCAGGCTCCTGAGGCTGACCTGAGGGTGGGGCAGAGGAGGACAGAGACAAGGAGAGCAGGAAGGTGAACAGGGCTCAACAGTGTTGCCAGTGTCAGTGGTGACGTGCTTGCATCCACCTGCTCCTTCCTGGTCCTCTGTGCCCCACAACTGAGGACAGCCTTCTGTCCAACTAGAAGATAAGGCCCCATGAAATGGAGTCAGCAGAGAAAAGCAAATGAAAGCAGGTCCACAAAGCAGTGCTCAGTTCTAAGATGAGAACATAGCAGATAGGAAGCAGCAATTGTAAATCTGATTCCAAATTAGAAAAGAAATGTAGACATTTTAAAACTCATAATATCACAAATGTTAGAATCAAAATAGTAGCTGAACAGAAGATGAAACTCATTTAAATAGAAAGAGCATTGGGGTTTAGGAACACCATCACTTCTCTGGAACTGTTTTTATTTTTATTTATTCATTTATTTATTTATTTATTTATTTTTTTACTAGATTCTAGCAAGGGGGCTGATACCCAGGATTGTCATTTAAATTTCTTCACCCACAAAAACCCTATTGTCTGTGGCTCAGTGTGCCTCAACCTCTGCCTCTCCTCAAACCAGCCATCAGCACTGCCACACAGGCCCTAATGGGAGATCACCCTGAGGCCCCAGGCTCCTACCTAGCAGGGATCATGCTGACTTGATTGCAGGATGGGAGGACAAGGCCCAGGACACACAAAAAGGTGACCCCAGGCCTGTAGGGGACTGGTCTTTCCAGAAGTGGATGTCAGTGGTGATGCCTTTTGGGGAGGAAAAGATGCCTCCTTCCATGTGCATCACGAGGGCTGCCCAGACCCCCTTATGCTGAGGTGGGTCAGCAGGGAAGGGGTGGAAGCCCCTTCACAGTACTGGTGCAGTGGGATGGTTCTGGGTTCACATCAGGGTTCTGACTTGAAGGCTCAGGCCCCTTTCATTCTCTTCCCAGCTCATCCTAACCTTCATGGGGACCACTGCTGACTGAGTGCTAATTGCTGTTCTGGTCATTCGGGCTGTGATGAGCCAGAAGAAATCTTCAGGTGTGGAAGGGGCTGGAAATACGGCTTTGTTCCATTTGACCTTTAGGGATTCTGTTGCAGGTGGATGATTTGCAGTGTCACTTCTGTCTGTTCCTGGTGGAGCTGAGGACAAGCCACAAACCCTGAGAAGGGACAGGGAGACAGGCAGATGGGCACAGAGCCCACTGCCTGGTCAAGTGGCCATTTGCCCTGGGTCAGAAGAGCTTAAGGGAAGACAGGAGGCTGCTGGAACCAGTAGGAAGGCCAAGAAAGTGTAGCTAACAGCTGTGTTGTTTCCTCTAAGCCCAGGGTCCAAGGAAGGTCCTTGTCACCAGAGAGTTTCAGACCATCTCTGGACTCCATAAGCCCTGATCTTCTGTGAGGTTTCTAAACAGTGGAGATTAGATACTCAGGGTACTCAGAGTCTGAATCTCATATCATCTGATTATCTTTATTAAAAATATCAGCCCTTTAGGTTTTGATTTTAGAAAAATAAAGTTTCAAAAAAAGGAAAAAAAAGCATCACTGATGGAAGAGTTATAAGTGACCAAACCAAATGTGATCTTCTATTGAAGCAAGATGACTGTGTAGTGGAGAATGAAGTAGAAAGGAAATATGTGCAGAAGAAACCTGAGAAGATGATGAATAAATAGGCGACAAGATTTGGGAGGCCATACACAGAGAAGCCTTATAAATGTAAGAAATGTGGAAATATGTTCAGCCAAAAGTAAATTCTCATTCGTCAAAAAATTCATACTGGAAAGAAACCTTGTGAATGTGAGAAAGCTTCCATTCAGATGTCACAATTCAGTCAGCAGAGAATTTATAGTAAGGGAAAACCCCTTTGCTTGTAAGGTATGTGGGAAAGTCTTTAGCCACAAATCAAATCTCACTGAGCACGAGCATTTTCCTACTAGAGAGAAACCCTTTGAATGCAATGAATGTGGAAAAGCCTTTTAGCCAAAAGCAGCATGTTGTTAAATATCAGAACACGCATACTGGAGAGAAGCTTTTTGAATGTAATGAATGTAGAAAATCCTTTGATAGAAGGAAAACTTCAATATCCATCAGAAAATCCACACTGGAAAGAAACCCTTTGAGTATAAAGATTGTGGGAAAGCTTTCATTCAGAAGTCAAATTTCATCCCACATCAGATAACTCACATGGGAGAGAAGCCCTTTGTGTGTGAGGAGTGTGGAAAAACCTTCAGTGGCAAATCAAACCTTACTGAGCATGAGAAAATCCATACTGGGAAGAACCCCTTTAAATGTAGTGAATGTGGAACGGCTTTTGGCCAGAAGAAGTACCTCATAAAACATCAAAACACTCACACTGAAGAGAACCCTATGAATGTAATGAATGCAGAAAAACTTTCTCTCATGAACATCACTTATTGTACATGTTAGAATTCATTCAGGAGATAAACCTTACGAATGCAATGTGTGTGGAAAAGCCATCTCTCAGAGTTCATCTCTTACTGTTCATGTGAGAAGCCACACAAGTGAGAAACCAACCCCATGGTTGCAAAGAATGTGGGAAAGCTTTCTCTCAATGCTCAACCTTTGCTTTGCATTTGTGAATACACACAGGTAAGAAGCCCTATAGATGTAGTGAATGTGGAAAAGCTTTTAGCCAGAAGTTACACCACATTAGACACCAGAAAATCCATAGTCATTAAAAGCCCTGTGAATACCTTGAAAATGGCAAAGTTTTTATCAGGAATTTACAACTCATAGCAGATCAGAAAGATTCACTTTGAAGCAAAAGCATCATGAATGAGGTAAACTAACAAATACTAAAACTTACAGGACACGAGAGAATTCATACAGGAAAGAAAGACATCTGTCTGATAAAAAGCCTCCAAAAAAACCTATAGCAAAGATAATACTGAAACTTCAGACACATTTCCACTAAAACATAAATGGAACATAGCCATTAGCCATTGCTGTCATCATAGATATGGTCATCTTCACCAGTATAATAAGAAAAAAGTTAGAAGTATTGAAAAGAAAGACAAATACAGATGATATGATGAACTACAAATAAAATAAGACTCATATTAATTCAGCAGAGCAGAAGAAGTTCCAGAAAGATTTATGCATTTATTAGAATTTGGGGTATGATAGACACACATCAGGTGAGGACACAATGGGACCATTTAAAAAAATGATTTGGAGGTAGTTTGTTCTCCAAGAGGGAGAAAATAGACTATGAGCTATCAACAAAAATAAAATCCATAGAGATTAAAAACAGGAACGTGAGAATGCCATATTATAAAATGGTTATTACCTTGGGAAGTAGGGACATGTTCCTGTAACAGCTTCAAAACTGCTTAGCAATTCTGCTCATGAGTATGTATGCTCAGGAAATATGTACCAGGATATTAATCATGACTTGATTTATAGTAGACAGAAATGGAACAAAATGGAAAATTCTTGACAGAATACAATGTATCTGTCAAATGCAACAAATGATATCAACATTTATTAAGAGATCGGAAAAATCATGTTGAGGGGGAAATCAAGTTTCAGCATGACACATATAGTACAACGATTTTTTGTAAATTTTAATTAAAAGCTCCCTCACAAAATTCAGTAGTATATTCTGGTAATGGACACATATATGTATGTAAATGCTTTTAAAATAATTTGGAAGGATACAGATGATCATGGTTGCTGTGAAGAGTGGAGAAGGGAAGGGGATGAGTGTGAGAGGTGGGGTAGGTATTGTTTAAAGGGGCTTTTTATATAAATATTCATTTCTCTTTTAAAAAGACTGCAGTTAAATATAAAGATATTAGTTGTTTCTAGATTGTGGTATATGATATCTTGTCTTATTTTTTGTATTTTTCTGTATTTTTAAAATTTCTCAAAATTAATAAGAATGGGGAGGAGGATGGGAACACTGTACCTGTAGGAATCACGATATAATGGATTCATTCCCAATCAAATCCTAAACTTTCTATAGAAAATATTTCTAAAATTTTATCAACAATGAGTGGATAGACTTGCTATCTATGTAATTTGAAATTATCTATTTTTTTAAAATTTAAAAAGACTGCCAAAAAAGATAAAGTTTCCTAATCTTAATTTTGAGTTTGAGCAATTTTCAACCCTGAAATTTCTGCACAGTTTTGCTGCAAAATAAAGTCACGAAGTCGATTTAAAGAAGTCATCCTTCCACTTTGTTCATTTTTTGCAAGACCTATGAAATATTAAATCAAAACAATCAGACAGGATTAACATGTAGGCACCAGGTGTGTGTGAACTGATCCTCCCAGTTGTTTGTGCTGGAGGAGGAAGGGGCTCAGTCTCATTCACAGGTGAGAACAACAGGGTGGTAACATTCAGGACATTGTGCCCTGGACCATGAAGGGAGAACCTTGCTACAAAAAGACGTCCAGGAGAGTGACCACATGGTCCCTCACTGTCTCTTTCTTCTCTCTCATGTCCTGGGCTTAACTCCCAAATCTTAGCTGAGTAGCATATTAACCAGGAATTCAAGACCCGTGGGGCCCCTCTAACCATCAACTCTCACAGGGGCCTCTTCTCTCCTCACTAGACCTTGGGGAGGGTCTACTCTGTAAATACCAGCACAGACTGGAACAGAGAGGCTGGGAGCCTCAGTTGTGTGCCTCTTCTGTCCGTGATTCTGCTCTCAATACTGTCTCCTGTGGGCTCTGCCTGGGCCTCTTTGTTGTTATTCTCCTGGAGATGATGGGGTTCCAGAGACTGATGTACTGCTCACACTTTCTTGAAATATGATGCTGGGGCCTGATGTCAGCAGGGGTGAGGTGGGGGGAGGGGGAGCTTGGGGTGCAGGGAGTCTTTGGGATTTGAGGGTGGGGGATGGGGATGGGCTGTCTATGATGATCAGGGTACCAAGACAGAAAGTGGCTGAGCTGAATCTGGTCATTGTCATTTTCTCCACAGCTTGAGAGCTGCCTGTGTGGACCAGCAAGACAGGAATTGTTCTCTCTGTGGCCCTGACTTCTCTCCCCTCAGCTGCTCAGCTGGTGAGTCTGTCTCCTTCCTGCAGAACCCATGGGAGGGTGTGGGGAGATGGGTACACTCCCTTATCCTCCCCTAACCTCCTCCACACATATCCAATGTCCAGGATGTCGAAAAACCTGCCCTTTCTGGGAATGGGAATGAAAGTGTTACAGTGTTTCCCTTATTACTTACTCACCCTATAGCCATCCCACTCTATTAATTATTGTTCTCATTTCCTTTCCTTCAACACATGGTAAAATACTATCAAGTATTAAGAAAATGTGGAGAGGACCTGGGAGGCAAGATGGCCGACTGGAACCAGCTTTCCGCAGAGGCTCCCATCCAGAAGGACAGTTGAAAGACAGAAGTTTAGCCCCCCACCTTTCCTCTTTTTGTGAATGATAAAAGGAGGTCGCGAGAGATCCCCGGGACTGCAGCGCCAGGCGTCTTTGGCCAAGCCTTTGCCACAGGTCGGGAGCTTAGCTGCGGCGGCCTCGCCCCTCTGCTCGCACTCCCGAGCGCCTCCTTCAGCCTCCGCAGCCGGAGCCTCCGCGGCGGGCTGCGAGGCCCATGCGCCCGAGGTTGGGGCGCGCCTCAGTGATATTGGGCGCCTGAGACGCGGGGACATGCTGATCCGGAAGAGGCAGCGGCTGCAGTGCAGCACGCAGGGCAACTCCCAGCCCGCCGTCAGGCCTGGGTTGCTCCTGCAGACTTTCTGATCCAACGCGACCCGGCCCCGGGCAGCGCAGCGGCGCCGGCAGCGTCCTAACTTGCACGCGCAGAGGGATCCCAGACATTTCACTAAAATGAACGTGCTTAGCGGGAATAGATGTGTTCCTTAGGCTAGAAATCACCCTGTCACATGTAGTGGTGTCCCATTTAATGGATTCTGACATGGATTATGAAAGGCCAAACGTAGAGACCATTAAGTGCGTTGTGGTGCGGAACAACGCCTTGGACAAGACCAGGCTTATCTGTGCCCGTGCCTGCAATGCCACCCTCACCCAGTAGCAGCTGCTGGCTACCCACGTGCCCACAGTGTGGGCCATAGACCAGTACCACGTGTGCCAGGAGGTGCTGGAACGCTCCCGAGACGTGGTAGATGATGTCAGTGTCTCCCTGCACCTCTGGGACACCTTTGGGGATCACCATAAAGACAGTCGCTTTGCTTACGGGAGATCTGATGTGATGGTTCTGTGCTTCTCCATTGCTAACCCCAATTCCCTCCACCTTGTCAAGACCATGTGGTACCCAGAAATCAAACACTTCTGCCCCCAAGGACCTATCGTCTTGGTGGGCTGCTAGCTGGGCCTGCGCTATGCTGACCTGGAGGCTGTCAATAGGGCCAGGAGACCCTTGGCTAGGCTCATCAAGCCCAACGAGATCCTTCCCCCAGAGCAGGGTCAAGAGGTGGTCAAGGAACTGGGCATCCCCTACTATGAGACCAGCGTGGTGGCCCAGTTTGGCATCAAGGAAGTCTTTGACAATGCCATCCGGGCCGCGCTCATCTCCCGCCGTCACCTGCAGTTCTGGAAGTCCCATCTCCGCAATGTGCAGCAGCCTCTGCTGCAGGCACCCTTTCTGCCCCCCAAACCACCGCCCCCCATCATCGTGGTGCCTGACCCCGCTTCCAGCAGCTAGGAGTGTCCCACCCACCTCCTGGAGGATCCGCTCTGCGCAGACGTCATCCCGGTGTTGCAGGAGCGGGTGCGCATCTTTGCCCACAAGATCTACCTCTCCACCTCCTCCTCCAAGTTCTAAGACTTGTTCCTCATGGACCTGAGTGAAGGGGAGCTGGGGGGCCCCTTGGGGTCAGGGGGCGCCCGCCCAGAAGACCACCAGGGCCACCCTGATCAACACAACCACCATCACCACCACCACCACCATGGGTGGGACTTCCTGCTTCAGGCAGCCAGCTTTGACGTGTGTGAGAGCGTGGACGAGACCAGAGTCTCTGGCCCTGCTGGCCTCCGAGCCTCAACCAGCGATAGGATCTTACTGGGCAAGGGAACAGGGTACCTGCCGGGTAGGGGTCATGTGTATCTTCCTGGAGCCGAGCTTTTGTGAGCATCCAGGAAGAGATGGCAGAAGATCTCCTGACCTACAAATCCTGGCTGACGGTGGTGGTAAAGATGGATAACTCCATCCAGCCTTCTGGGCTGTTCTCAAGTACCTGTACACCGGGGAGCTGGACAAGAATGAGCGGGACCTCATGCACTTTGCCGATATGGCTGAGCTGCTGGAGGTCTTTGATCTGTGCATGATGGTGGCCAATATTGTCAACAATGATGCCTTCATGAATCAAGAGATCATCAAGGCCTTCCATGTCCGCCTAACCAACCAGGTTAAGGAGTGCTTGGCAAAAGGCACATTCTCAGATGTGACCTTCTCCTGAATGATGGCTCCATCAGCACCCACAAGCCCTTGTTGATTTCCAGCTGTGACTGGATGGTTGCCATGTTTGGGGGGCCATTTGTGAAGAGTTCCACCCAGGAGGTGGTGTTTTCGCACACAAGCAGGAGCTGCATGAGGGCAGTGCTGGAATACCTCTACACCTGCACGTTCACCTCCAGTCCTGACCTGGATGACATGAAGCTCATCATCCTGGCAAACCACCTCTGCCTGCCACACCTGGTGGCCCTCACAGAACAGTATGTGACTGGGCTGATGGAAGCAACCCAGATGATGGTGGACATAGATGGAGATGTCCTTGTGTTCCTGGAACTGGCTCAGTTCCATTGTGCATACCAGCTAGCCGACTGGTGTCTCCATCACATCTGAACCAACTACAACAACGTGTGCCGCAAGTTTCCCCGCGACATGAAGGCCATGTCCCCAGTAAACCAGGAGTATTCTGAGAAGCACTGGTGGCCACCTGTTTGGTACTTAAAGGAGGAAGATCACTCCCAGCGGGCCTGGAAGGAGCGTGAGAAGGAGGACTACCTGCACCTGAAACGCCAGCCCAAGCGGTGGTGGCTGTTCTGGAAAGGTCCCTCCTCGCAGTCCTCTTCAGCAGCCTCCTTGGCATCTCCGTCCTCCTCTTCAGCTGTGGTCTGAGATGCTGCCACCCTCCTCCGATCCTGCTGCTGTTGTCCCCACTGCCCAACCCCTCGTCCTTCTGCATCACCCCTCCACCTTATGGGGACAATGGGATCCGCAGGACCCTAAGGGCGACGCTGTCCTCACCAGCCAGAGAGGAAACCCTCTCTGGGGATCAGAATGAGGACCACCTGCAGGGGTCCCCAGGTCTCAGCAGGATGGGAGAAAATTGCTGGGGGTGGAGCAGGGGCAGAGCTGCAAGCTCTGGTTTGTTTTCTTGGGTCCCAGCACCTTGGAGTCAAAAGGAAAAGCACCCCAGCCTTTAGGGCTTCGCTGGATGTCTTGGTCTCTGCTCTGGCCAGGGAGGCAGCTGCTCTCTCCTTGAGCAGAAGTGAGTTGCCAGGGTCCTGCCTCTCTTGGCCATGTCCTTGCCACCAATGGACTTGAGGGTTGTACATGTTTTGTGGGCATTTCCACACAGAAGCTACTCAAATCCTCACTGGAGAAGTCAAGGTAGAAATGAAGCCTTCAGAGCCTGACTCAGGTGTCTACATCCAAGAGGCCACTAGCAGAAAGGCCTGCATCCTGCCTGCATCCCTCCCTCCCAGGGCTATGGCAGTACAGGCCTGGTGACAGGGCCAGAGGTTGTGTGGCACTCCAGGCATGCAAGCAGTGCCTCTTGGTGCATTGTGAAACTTCTCCCTCACCCTTCAATTTGGAGACAGGACACAGACAACAGCTGGGGTAGGAGAAGAAGTAGTGGGTGGGGTTTGTGGGCACCAATCCTGTGCTCCTCTGGGCCCTTCCTCTGCCTCTGGATGGCACTGCTTTTTATGGGGTGGGGCAAAATTAGCAAAAAACAAAACCCAAACTGAAATCGAAACAAAACAAAATCATGGCTAACAAAACACCCTATCCTCTGTCCCCTCAAAGAATGAAAACCAGAAAAAGGCCCCACATAGCTTACATTTTTATAAAGCCAAACAGATGCCCCCATGATGACAAGATGAAGGTTTAGGATGTAGAAATCAACTCCAGTGCCTTTCAGGAAAGGACTTCTCACCTTCTCAGACTCAGGATGCCTGGACCCTGCTGGCTAGCTCTCAGGGCAGTATAGAGTCCTGGCTCTCCACGTTGGGGCTGGTGGCAGGGAAGGGTTTGGTCTCAGGGCTCTATTGCTCACCTGGAGATTGCGGGCACTCTCACCTTCTGAGCCTCGAGCCTTTCCCGCCATCTGCTGGCTTTGCTGTGTGTTGAAGTGGGTAGAGTAAGAGGGCAGGACTCCCCTGTAATGGAGGGTCACAGGACATATGGAACCTTAATGCTAGTTAAGGAAAAGGAAGAAACGGACAGAAGGAAATGTAAGTTTAGTCTAGAGAGCAGGATGGAACTGAGGGTCTGTTGGGGTTAAAACTGTAGCTCACAGCCCCCATAGGGCAGAAGCTGGGCAACAATTGACCCTTTTCCATTTTCTAACTATGACCCATATTTCATCACCCCACCTGTTTTCAGATTTAAAAGATGAGGAGGGTCCCCTTGACACGGGGCAGAGCTGGGAGGCTGTGGAGTCAGGGGCTCAGAGCACCAGGAGTCCCTTACCTGAGAAGGATGCTTTGGCTGAGGGGGGGCCTGGGATGCTCATTAGCTCCAGGATAGAGCAGACCCAGAAGCAAGGGCAAAGGAAAACTGATGAGGGCAGTTCAGGAGCCATGATAAGGGCATCCTGACCTCTGCTTTCATAGACTGTGCTTACTTAAATATAAGCGTGATCCCTTCCCCCTCTCCTCCAGGGGAAGTTTCTGCCTCTCTCAGTGCACCTTAGGATACTCACATCGCCATTTAACAGGAGTGTCTCACTTTAAAGACCCATTCTGACAGCATCCTCAGGGCACTAACACCTGGCCAGGTGGCTCCAGAATCAAGAACCCCTTAGGGCTGAGCCTGCCCAGTCAGAGGGAAACCTGGAAGGGCAGTGGTATCTATTCCCTGCCCAGATGCCTGCAAACTTGATTCTGTGAATCCCTTTTTTTCCCCATGCTAGGCAAGTGTCACGTTCAACAGGGTCTTCTTTCACCCTTGTTTCTGCCAAGCACATGCACTTTCCTGTGCTTTCAATAGCAAATTAGGGGCCTTGGAAGTCTGAATTGTCCATTTGTCTTTTCACTCTTTCTATGTCAAAATGTCTGCCTTCCTTAAGAGAATCCTGGTCACCCAGTCTTTTAGCTGAGTGGGTTTCTGTGGGTCACCCAGTCTCTTGGCTCACCTGGGTCCCTGGAGTTGGTAGTAGATACCACTGTCTGCCCAGGACTCCTGATCACTTGGGAGCATGGTCTGTCAGGAGTGTCCCCCAAGTCTAGCAGCTGGACTTCATTAGGGCTGCCCTGAGGACAGTCCCTCCTCCTAGGATACAGCAATGGAACCATGCAAAGGGCAGCTCAGCTCCCAGCATTCTGGTCATTGGGTGGGGGAAGGGGGTGTATGCCTGATAATTGTCTCCAGGCCAGAGGTCAGCCAATGCTGATCCCCGGGGACTGTTCCCCTTGAGAGCCACCACCCCTAAGGAGAGCACTGAGTGGAGACATCACCCCAGGATCTGACCTTGGGGCACTGTCTCTGCAGGTGGGCACCAGACCCATGACGGAGAGAGTTGTGTGGGAAGTTGTGATTTGGAATCCTCCTGGCTGGTCCAGCTCCGCCCTCCTGAATCCCACTTTGAGTTCTCAGCTATTCTATCAGCACAGGATGAGTGTTTAGTCTGGGGCTGGTAGTTAGTCTTTGGCAGCGTTTACACTGGGTTTGGGTTGCAGATCCCAACGAACCAACTGTGAGAAGACTCCATCTGGGTCAGGGCCCAGGGCCACATGCTGCACTGTGCCCCCACTCCCAGCAGCACTGGGGGCTCTTCTGTACCTCACTTTCCAGTGCAGACCCACAGGGAGAGGTTCAGAGAGCGGGTGATGACAGTCCTATCCCCACACCGCACAACGTCAGCCATTTTTCTCTTCTTTTTAATACTCGTGAGCCTTGACGATCAATCACCCAGTGTGCTGTGAGGTGGAACTTTGGAGAGCAAGGGAAGCAGGGGTGACACTCCCACTGCCCAACCCCAGCTCGACCTGAGCAGAGGCAGGAGCTTCTGCTCACATGTGCATGCACACACACACATACACACACCCTTACACAAAAACTTACACACCACACTGGAGACTGTGCCCCCACACCCTAACAACCACATGCCCTTGTTGAGGATTTGAGAGGCTGGAGACAGGAGCTCCTGACAGGACGCCACCTGGAACCACCCTTAGGATGGGGGCTAAGGCAGTGGGGTCCTATCTGTCAGATGAAGGGATTCCTGTTCTAGGAGTCTATGGACTGTGACCTGGTTCCATTTTGGCCTTGCCTAGGCCCCTTCTCTGCCTGCTCTGCTGCCCCCACCTCCCTCCTGGCCTGGCCCCAGTCAGAGTCCAGAACAGCTCCTGCTCCTAATGTGGAAAACGATCCTGCCAGTTTAGGCAGAACTTGCTAGAGAACATCAGTGCCAGCCGACTACAGGTGTGTGTCTGTGTCTCAACACCCTGTTTTTTCTCACTTACTCCTGTCCACTCTGCAAGGCAGGAGTTATACCACTTGTCTGAAGATGAGGAACCTGCCTCAGATGGATTTATTCAGGGCTCACTCACCAGGCAGGTGTTTGTTGGGCCAGATCCAGGCCAGATGTGCTGAAGGTTCCATAGCTGGTTGGTAGAAGAGGTTGGAAGGATCATGCCCAGGTGCACCTGACTTAAAAGCTCATACTCACTGCCCTGGTCAATGACTGATTTCCTCTCTCTGTTCCCTTTTCCTCTCTTCTTTCTTGGATAGAATGACCTTGTTTTGTCCCTGATTTGCACGGAATGTTTGCAGGTTTTCCTTCTCTGCTAGGTCTGACACCTTTGTATCACTGTAACCTGGGCTCCTGACACATGACACTGGCACAGGCATCAAACTTTGCTGTACTGCTGGGCCACCCAATTCTGGCCTGGCCTCTGCAGGATGGCCCTGTCTTCAATCAGAAACAAGCAGGGGATTACGGTCAGCATCATGAATAAGGTCAAGGGGCAGCTGATCCCCCTGTGGCCAGTGTGCTGATGGTCCCTCAAGTATTGCATTCTTCCTAGGGGTTGGTAGGGCCAGGTGACTAATGTGAATCATTGTCGCTTTTATGGGAAACTCTTAAAGGGATAGGGGCTGAGGAATATTGAATGCCACCCTTTACCTTAGTGTGAGCACTCACCAAGTGTCAGACCCTGCTGGACACTTTCTGTTCCTATCATGGTGACCTGCACAGCACCCCTTCAACAGAGCTCTTTTCATTTCACAGTTTTTGCATGTGGATATCTAGTTGTTCCAGCACCAATTATTCAAAAGGTTATCTTTTCAGTATTGTATTGTCTTTGTTTCCTTGTCACACATCCATTGACTGTATTTATGTGGGTGCATTTCTGGGCTCTCTATTCTGTTCCATTGATTTATTTGTCTCTTCTTTGACCAATATCACACTGTCTTGATTACTATGGATAAATTTATAGTAACTCTCTAAGTCCATTAGTGTCTGTCCTCTAACTTTGTCCCCCTTGTATATTGTTTCTATTACTTCATTGTGTGAAATTTGGAGTCAGTTTGTAAGTATCCAGATAATTACTTGGTGGGATTGTTACTGCGACCCAATTGAATCTGTAGATTAAGTTGGTAAGAACCAAGGTCTTCCAACTATTGAGTCTTTGTAGCCAACAACATGGAACATTTCTTCATTGCTTTAGTCTTTTGCTTTCTTTCATCAGCGTTTTACAGTTATTCTCACATGGATCCTACACATATTTCATTTGATTTATATTTAATATTCAGTTTGGGGGCATGCCAAGGTAGATAGTATAGTGTTTTTAATTTCAAATTCCAATTATTCATTGCTAACATAAGGAAAGCCATTGCCTTTGTAGATTAAATTTGTGTCCTGCAACCTTGCTATAATTACTTATGTTTTTATTGATTCTGTCCTATTCCAGCATAGTTGTCATGTTGGGAACAAAGACAGTTAACTTTTTCCTTTCAAATCTGTCCACCTTAGGTTTCCTGTTCTTGTCATTGCATTAGCTCAGACCTCCAGTAGGATGTTGAAAGGCGGTGAAGAGAGGGAACATCCTTGTTTGTTCCTGATCTGAGTGGGTAAGCTTCTAATTTCTCACCGTTGAGTATGAAGTTAGTTGTAGTTTTTTTGGTAGGTACTCTTTATTAAGTTGAGGAAGTGCCTCTTGATTCCTAGTTTGCTAAGAGTTTTTTTTTTTTTTTTTATGACTGGGCAGTGGATTTTCTTAACTGTTATTTCTGCATCTGTTGATATAATAATGCAGTTTTTCATCTGTGGCCTCTTAGATGATGAATTACGTAAACCAGTTTTGAAATGCTGAGCCAGGCTTACATACCTGAGATAAATCCTGCTAGATCATGGAATATAGTTTTTTTAATAAACTGTGGACTCAATTTGCTAATATTTGGTTGAGTTATTTTTTCATCACTGTTCATGAGCAATATTGGTTTGCAGTTTTCTTTTCTTGAAAAGTCTTTTCTTACTTTCATAGTAGAGTAATCCTGGCCTCATAAAATGAAATAGGGAGTATTCTCTTTCTGTCTGTCTTATAATAGAAACTATAGAGAACTGGTATAATTTCTTCCTGAAATGTTTGTTACAATTCACCAGTGAACTCATTTGGACATGGTGCTTTCTGTTTTAGAATATGATTAACCATTGATTTAATTTCTTTATTAGGCTATCTAATTCATTTTACCTTTTTAAAATAAAAATAATTTGAGGGAAATATCATTAAATTTGCTAAAAAGTTAAAAAATGAGGACACACAATTCCCATATACCCTTCACCCAGCTTACCTTAATATTAACATTTATAAAAAATCATGTTAAGGCTAAACATCTAAGAAATTAACATTGGTACAATCCCATGAGCTAAAATTTGGAGTTCATAGTCTCATCAGTTTTTTCACTATTTGTCTTTTTTTGTAGGAGAATAGAATCCAGGCCATCTTAGTGCACTTAGTTCTCATGTCTCTGTAGTCCTCTCTGGTCTCTGAGTTTCTCAGGCTTCACCTGTGTTCAAGACCTTGCATGAGGTATTTTTGTTTGTTTGTTTGTTTTTTTAGACAAAGTCTCACTTTGTCAGCCTTGGTAGAGTGTCACGGCATTATAGGTCACAGCAAGCTAAAACTCTTGGGCTCAAGTGATTCTTTTTTCTCAGCCTCACAAGTAACTGGGAATACAGGCACACACCACGATTCCCAGCTATTTTTTTTTTTAGAGACAGAGTCTCCCTCTTGTTCAGGCTGATCTCAAACCCATGAACTCAAGCAATCCACCGGCCTAGGGCCTCCCAGAGTGCTAGGATAACAGGCATGAGCCACTGTGCCCAGCCACCTTGAGAATTTTAAAGGATATTGTCCAGATAATTTGTAGATTGTCACTCTGTTCCAGTTTGTCTGATATTTTCCAATGATTAGTTTGGGGTTTTGGACTTGGGAAGCTCATCATAGAGGTGATGTGCCCTTTCCATCACACCACTGCAGGGATCTGTGATTTCAACATGACTTTGAGCATTTGGTTAACCCTTTCCAATCCAATTTTTCTGCCACCAGGTTACTCCCTAGCTCTTATTTGAGCATGAAAGAGGTTGGTGGATTGCTTGTAATTATCATATAATTTAAAAAAGAAACATAAATATGAACTCATCTCATGATCTTATTGTCTATTTTAGGTTACATAAAATATTAAAAGTGTTTTTAAAATTTTTCTCTATAAGCAAAAAGAAATTCATTATGTTGGTGAGGTCAGACATAGGATTGGAAAGGATTAAGGATTAAAGTGTCTGCCCTATTTCTCCAAGAAATAAAGTGACTTTATTCCTTTTCATACCCTAATACTGTGAATCAAATCAGCAAGCCCAGACCACATGCAAGGTGGAAGAAATTAAGCCCTATTTCCTGGTAGGGAGAATCTCTTCATATATTATTTAGAATTCTTCTGTAGGGAAGATTTGCCCATTTTTCTCCCCCCTTTTATTTATTAATTTGATCATTTATTTATTTCAGTATAAATATATATTTATTTTACATTTTGGGTTGTATGTCAATACTATTATTTTCTTGTAAATTATTCCGGCTCTGTCCATAGGCAGCGCTTTCAGGCTGGCTCCTGTGTCCTTTTGACTCATTCCATTGTTTAGGGGAAAGGAACACTCCCCTTCTGCCACTAAAAGATTTTCCATGCTCATCTTGTCCTTTCCTTAACCCAGCTATTTTTCTAAGGAGCTCTGCTTCCTTTCTTGTAGAATGATATATAGAAAGCAAGATGTGCTCATTCGACTTTACTAAAGAGGACACAGAGGTCCAAGACCTGCCGGAGCTCACACAGGGAGATAAGTGGCTCTCACTCCAGCCCACATCAGAGCTTGTCCAGAGCAGCCTGTGACACCCACCTCACCACTCTCCACATGTGATTTTATTTCCTAAAGCTTCTGTTTTGTCAGCATGTTATTCTCTAATATTTGGAGAGTTCCTTTGAAAGAAATTGTGCATTTCATTAACAAGTTTCACTTACAAAATTGGTCAGAATAGACAAGAAGAAAAAGGTAGCAGAGGAAAGAATCTATTTTTCTTTCCTGTGGAATATTTTTTCTGTTCCCTGCTGCTCTGTCCATGTCCATGGACCTGAGGAAGGATGAGTCCCCTGGACTATGAGAGAAAAACGGTGATATGAAAACATCTGCCTCCATCATCTCCCTCAACCCTTCAATTTCTGCTCTGGCTGTGCCCATTCTCTGTCCTCAAGCCCTAGCCCAGAAACCTTTCCCTTCTCTCAGTGCCACCAAAATCCCAGACTCTCCTCTAGAGCCATCTCCTCAGTTGGAAGTGAACTGTTACTCCTGTGAGTAGAAGAGGAGAGAGAAGGCAGAGTCTCAGGTTGGGGCAGAAAGTGCAGTGGGAAGCAGGAGCTTAGACAGGAAAGATTTTCCATAAGAGGAACATGGGTGTGATCAGAGGGGAACTGAGGACACCTTGGTATCTCCACTTAGGAGAGAGGGAAGGGCCTGCAGGACAGGGGCAGACAGTGGGGCAGGGGCAGCAGGAGATGCCTTCACCCTCATCCCTGGTCTTCAGACAACACCCCACTCAAGTTACACTGAGGGACCCTTCCAGACCCAGGGACTCAGCTAGGCAGGTGGACCTTAGCTGCCCATCCTGGTATGTCTGATCTTCCCTAGGCTGATTTTCTGTGAGTCCTGGGTCAGCATCAGCTCCTTCCCTTCTTGCCCCAGGTCAGAGTTCTGTTGATAGCTGAGGAGCCAAGTGCCCTGCATGACAGGGTGTGACAACCCTCAGGGTCCTCAGTATCAGTCACCGCAAACCTGGGGACATGGGCACAGGAGAGAAAGCAGAAATGGAGTGAGCTTGGGACATACCTCAACATCTCCCCCAATCCTCCTGCACCCCAGTCCCTTCCCCTCCCCACCACAGGACTTCTGACAGCCTGGCAGGAAGGGGAGACCCGCGCCCCCACCACTCCCTGCAGGAGTCATTCCATGAATGTGCCGTCTCCATCCCTGCTGCAGGTTTGGGTCAGCCCCCATGCAGATCACTGGCTATGAGCAGATCAAGACTGGAACAGTCTTCCTTCAGGTACCTGTGTGGCTCAGTGCCTCTCCTCCTCAGGTCTGCTCAAATGGTACCTCCTTGAGGCCCTCCCTGACCACCCTATTTAAAAGTGTCCCCCGTGACCACCCTATTTAAAAGTGTCCCCTGTGTTACTTTGAATTAACTGTCTGCTATGGATTTGCTTTCTGTTCATTTCCTAGCACATTCTAAGCATGCGAAGTCTTTGTCCAAAGATGGCCTCAGCCACATCTCCCATCCCACATGCTCCTTAGCAATATGACCTTGCTGTCCACCTTCAAGAGATGGGCCTATTCTTGCTCCCCAGGATCTGTGACTGGCTTCGGTGACTGCAACTAGGGGAAAATAAAACTGCCTGACCTTTGAGGTTCTGACATACATGCATATGGTTCTGACTTGGCTGCTTAAAACATCCCCTCCAAGATCCCAGGCAGCCCATGTGGAACATGCCTGGGAGAACCCAGGCCATCTGCTTCACAGCCCAGTGAGCTCCCAGCCCACAGCCAGCACTGACTGCAGTCCTGGGAGGGAGCCCTCTTTAGTGTCCTGGGTCACTACTGTCCAGAAGACAGTAGTCTCATCCCATATGACATGAACAGAGAGTTGCTGGTTGAGCCCAGTCAACCCACAGGATGAGATAATAGAAAGTTTTTATTTGTTGCCCAGCAATAGATTGTCGGAACTCATCATGTAATCTACTCCTGTCATTATGTTTTTATTTACTCTCTCTCTTCTCATCAGATTGTTAACATCAGAAAGCAGGTGTTTGATTAAATGATCCCCAGGGCTAGTACTATACCTGGCACAAAGACACTGACTGAATACTTGTTAACATTAATGAATAACTGTTATGACCAGAATTCCCTAAAGTTGGAAAGGGGAGTTACTGGTGTTTGGTTTGGAAGTTGTATTGTCAGCTCAGGCTGCCAAAAGAAAAGACCCCAGACTGGGTGGTTTAAATAATAGAACTGTATTTCTCACAATTGTTGAAGCTGGAAGTCTGAGATCAGGGTGCAAGCAGATTCAGTTCCTAGGGAGGCCTTTCCTCCTGCCTGGCAGGCAGCTGCCTTCTTAATATACTCTCACATGGTGAGGACAGTGGGAGGTCCAGTTGCTACCACCCAACATGGCTGCATTGCCTACTGCACAGAGAAGAGCCAGTAACTGAGACAGACATAGCTGTGGCCAAAAACAGTTTAATGTCATAGAGCATCAAGTAAGAACAAATGAGAATATGTTCCAGCTCCATCCATGTAAATATGAAAGAGAGTCATATTTTCTTAACTTTATATTTGAATGTTTGACCTAATGCTAGAATCCATGCATTCATTCATTCGTTCATTCAAGGAGTATCCACCTCTATACAGAGA
>CAUYRH010077176.1:0-53345 GCA_963574655.1 Perodicticus potto
GGGGGGAGGATGGGTGGAGGGAGGGTAACTGGTGGGACCACACCTACGGTGCGGAGTCCGTGAGAAATTTACTAAATGTAGAGAGTAAATGTCTTAACACAATAACTAAGAAAATGCCATGAAGGCTATGTTAATGGATGAAAATATTTCAAGTTGTGTATAAAACCAGCACATTGTATCTCATGATTGCATTAATGTACACAGCTATGGTTTAATTAAAAACAATAAATAATATATAGATCAAAAAAAAAAGAAAGAAAGAAAGACAGAGCAAGTGAATGTGAAGACAGATCAAGGTAGTTATCCAATTAGAGAAATAGGAAAAAAGACTGAAATAAAAATTAACAGATATCTAGGGACCTTTTAGATCTGGTACATATTATCAGAGTCCTACAAGGAAAAAGGAGAGAGAACAACATAGAAAAACTATTTGAAAAGTAACGGCTGAATATTTCCTAAGTTTGGTGAAAGACTTCTACTAATAGTTTTAAGATAGTGCAATAAACACCAAGAAAGATAAATACAAAAAGGCTAGACCAGGTACATTACAGGCAAACTGTTGAAAGCCAAAGATAAAAAGCAAATCTTAAACATCTAGAGGAAAAAAGGACCCACACATTACATACAAGAGAATGATTCAACTGGCAACTGACCTCTCATAACAAACTATGTGCTCAAATAAAAAGTTATCAATCAGAATTCTGATAATTCATAAATAAGATTCTTTAAGAATAAAGACAAAAATGAAGACAATTAATTAACTGACCTCCACTACAAGAAAGGTACAAGGACAATCTTTAAGCCAAAGGGAAATAATGCCAGTTTAAAATCCAGATCCTCAAGAATAAACTGCATCAAGTATGATAAATATCTGTGTAAGTTCAAAAGACAACTTTTTGCATATTTTTCTCTTAATTTTTAAAAAACATTATACTTTTATGCCTGTTTAAAGCAAAAATTATGACACTGTCCTCTGGGGTTTATATTGCCATATGACTACAGACATAATACACGTAACAACTACCTTGGTCATTACCGAAGTTCTAAGCTACACAAAACTCAAGAAACAAAATCCTCGTGGACAGAAAAAAACAAAGTCCTCTCAGAAACATTGGTAAGCCAAGCGAGTTGAAACTTACTAAGGTGAATCAGAATGCCTCAAAACTTTCATAGTGACCCATGTACATGCTATATATATTATGTTATTAAGTAGATCGTGAAAAGTGAAGAATGTATGTATTTAAATAATCTAAAAAGGAAAATACAGAAGGAATAGAAAAAAAAAGAGAGAATAAATAGAAAACAAACAGTAAAATGATAGCCCCAAATCCAACTACACCAATAATTACAGTAAACAAATGGACTAAAAAACCTAAGTAAAAGGCAGCAGTTGAAGAAGGAGGTACACTTTCTATACAAAGACATAACTATGTTGGACATAAATGGAAAAAGACAAAAGACATACTAAGGAGTTAACGTAAGTATGAAGAGGGCTATCAGGAAAAATAAATTTTAAGACAGTGTTATTAAGAGGAGGAAAAAAAAAAAAGGTCAGTTCCTAATGATAAGACGGTCAATTCATCAGAAAAACATAACCATCAAACATGGAGCCTCACCCATATAACAGAGCCTCAAAAACACATTGGAACACTACTCCCCAATACAAAGGAATGAACGAATGATGCAGGCTGCACCACCAATGAACTTCAAAACTGTTACGTAAGCAAAACAAGTCAGATGTAAATGATCACATGTTATATGATTCCATTTATGTGAACATCAAAAAAAGGCCAGTCTATCTCTAAAGACAGAAAAAAAGATTAGCAGTGACCTGAAACTGGGAACAGGAATTAAATGCCAGATACAAGAGACCTTACTGGTGTGATGGAAATGTTCTAAAATTGTGTATGGTGATAATTGCACAACTCAGCAAATAACTAAAATCACTAAATGGCTTAATTTTATAGTATGTACATTATACCTCAACAAAGTTGTTTTTAAAAAGTCAAAAAGTTCATGAAGCAAAATTGGATTGGAAAGAGAAATAGGGCAATCCCATATGGGAATTTTAATACCCCTTTCTCAGCAACTGATAGAAAGGCTGACAATTAAAGAATACAACATCCAGCAACTGCCAAAGATACACTCTTTTCAACTCAGTGGTTCTCAAAAGGAGAAAGTTTGCTTCTGGGGGATATTTGGCAATGAGACGTTTTTCACTGTCATATGTTGGAAGCTACTACTGGCATCCAGTGGGTGGACGCCAAGGACGATGGTGAACAAACATCCTGTACTGCACAAAGCAGCCTCCCACAGCAGAGAAGCACTGATCCAAAATGTCAATAGTTTCAAGGTGCAGATGGTATATTTAACAGGACAGACCATATGTTAGGAGATAGAACATATCTCAATAAATTTAAAATAATGAAAATCATAAAGAATATATTCTCTAACCTTAATGAAATTAGAAATCAATACTTTCAGGATATCTAGGAAAACCCCAAAGATTTGAATTTTAAACAACATACTTCCAATTAATGCATGGATCAAAGAAAAAAAGCACAAGAGAAAGTAGAAAATATTTTTAAAGAATGGCAAAGAAAATCTAACATCAAAACCTAGGGATGCCTGGCACAATGGATCACACCTGTAATCCCTATTGCTTGGGAGGCAGGCTGAGACCAGAGGATCACTCAAGCCTAGCAGTTTGAGACCAGCCTGGACAACACAGCAAGACTCTGTCTCTTTAAAAAGAATTTTAAGAAAATTTTTAAAAATAAGAAAAATTCTGGGACTTGTCTATAAAGCAGTGCTGAAAGAAATTTATAGCTTTATATACAAACAAAATAGCAAGGAACATCTTTTCTGTTTTAACAGCTCTATCTGTAATACCTAAAATAATTCCCAGGATGTAGTAGGTACTTAATAAATATTTACCAAATGAATAATAATAAAAGACTGAACAAATAAGAGGATATCTAAACATCAACAGTAGCATTCAAGTGGCAGAATTAGGAATGATTTATTTTCTTTTTATACATTTCTTTCTAATTTTTTAAATAATCTACAGGGAGTATTATTTTGTAATTAGTAAAACTTTCCACTTAACCTACATGGCCCTGTTCTGAAAGAAAACAAGAGGATAATAGCTAACTGAAATCATAAATTAGACAGCTAGTATCAGATTCCACCTACCTCCTACAGGAAGAGGGGGTAACCTTTTGTCCTCTTGGATGCAAATTTTTCTCTACTCAATTTTCAGGGAGAGAGAGAAAAGTGTGTCTTTGTCTACTTTCTGGATGGCTGCGGATTAAACACTCATGAAGTAAAGAACAGGGCAGGGCTCATCAGTCTCGTCTCCCTCCCATGTGTCTATTCTTATTTTTTTTTTAATAACTAGAGACTTTATTTAGGTACTAGATTTTTCCTATTTTTTTTAAATTTCAAATTAATATGAGGGTACAGATTTTTAGTTTATATTGTTTCCGATTCTTAAGTTCAAGTTGTAGTTGAGCCCTTCACCCAGGAGGCGTGCTGGACGCCCTCACGTTGTAGGGGAGATCCCGTCCACCAGGGGGCGTTCTGGACGCCCTCACGTTGTGCACGTTAGGGGAGATCACGCCCACCGGGGGGCGTGCTGGACACGCTCACGTTGTGCATGTTAGGGGAGATCCCGTCCACCAGGGGGCGTTCTGGACGCCCTCACGTTGTGCACGTTAGGGGAGATCCCGTCCACCAGGGGGCGTTCTGGTGGCCCTCACGTTGTGCACGTTAGGGGAGATCCCGCCCACCGGGGGGCGTTCTGGACGCGCTCACGTTGTGCACGTTAGGGGAGATTCCGCCCACCAGGGGGCGTGCTGGACGCCCTCACGTTGTAGGGGAGGTCCCGCCAGTCGCCCTCCTCCCCTCCCGTCCTCTTCCCCTTCTGTGCCCTCCCCCTTGCCAGACTATATTTGTGCTTTATCATTCATGTGGGTGTGTAGTTGTTTATGTATCTATTGGTTTCATATTAGTAATGAGTACACTGGATATTTTTTTCCTTCTTGAGATACTTTACTAAGAAGAAAGCATTTCAAGTCCATCCAGGTAAACATAAAGGATGTAAAGTCTCCATCTTCTCTTATGGCTCAATAGTACTCCACGGAATACACGTGCCACAATTTGTCAATCCATTCATGGGTTGATGGGCATTTCAGTTGCTTCCCGACTGGCAACTGTAAACTGAGCTGCAATAAACCTTCTGGTGCAAATGCCTTTGGGGTAAAATCACTTTTGGTCTTCTTGCAGGATCAAATGGAAAGTCGACTTTTAGAGATCCGTGGGCTAGAATAGAGAAGCTAGAGATGAATCCAGCCACATATCGCCATCTGATCTTTGATAAACCAAACAAAAGCACTGTACTGGGGAAAAGAATCTCCATTTAGTAAGTGGTACTCGGAGAACTGGTTAGTCACATGTAGAAGACAAACTGGAACCATTCCTATCACCAATGACAAAAATTGGCTCGTGTTTAAGACATGAAATAATAAAAATTCTAGAGGAAGACTGGAGAAAATGCTTGACAATATTGGCCTGGGAAAAGATTTTGTGAAGATGACCCCCCCTGGCAAGTGCAGCAACACCAAAAATAAATAAATGGGATTTCATCAAGCTAAAAAGCTTCTACACAGCTAAGGGTACCACAGCCAAAGCAAACAGACAGCTTTCAGAATGGGAGAAGATTTTTGCACGTTACACACCTGACAAAGGGCTGGTAACGAGAAAGTATTGAAAACTCAAATTAATCAACAAGAAAAGAACAAACAACTCTATTGATAAGAGGGCAAGAGATTGAACAGAAATTTCTCTGAAGACAGACCAAATGCCAACAAAAACACATGAAAAAATGCCATTGTCTTTAATCATCAGAAAAATGCAAATCAAAACCAATCTGAGCTATCACCTAACTCCAGTGAAATTAGCTCACAAAGTCCCAAATCTGCAAACACTTTTGCACTGCTCAGATGGGACTGCAAACTAATACAGCCTCTATGGAAAGAAGTATGGAGGACTCTTTTGTTGTTTTTTTTTTTCCCCCATGGCTTCACAGCTCACAGCAACCTCCAGCTCCTGGGCTTAGGCAATTCTCTTGTCTCAGCCTCCCCAGTAACTGAGACTACAGGCGCCTGCCACAACGCCCGGCTATATTTTTGTTGCAGTTCCGCTGGGCCGGGGTTTGAACTCGCTACCCTTGGTATATGGGGCTGGCGCCCTACTCACTGAGCCATAGGCACTGCCCCTAGAGGAGAGTTCTTAAAGAACTAAAGGGTCTAATTATTCCTAAGCAAATAGAAATTGTTGGTCCTTCTCTACCTCTGTGGAGCTAGACATTCATTAGGCAAAGAGGAGGCCTTGCAATGTCTCTTCTGTTCTGTGAAACAGTCCTTCCCAGTTGTAGATTTACGGCAGATAACCCTCTGATCTTTCCCCAGGTCTCCAGCAGATGACCTTTGATCTCTGTCATAGCACTCCGGCCACATCCTGAGTTACACCTGCACCACACCCTGAACTGTGTGTTGTCAGCATTTTCTCTCTTTGGTGGTGGCTCTGCTTGACATGCTCTCACTAAATCTCTGTGGTTAACTCCACTCGGGCCTGGCTCTTTGCAGCACCTTCCCACCTTTCAACATCTAACAAAAAATGTACAAATCAAATTTCATTAACTGAAGGACGTGACTGTATCTTTCTCAATTCCAAATGCAAACTGCTTCTAGAATTCGTGTGGGAAAGCACTGCTCAGGCGAATCAACCCTCTGGAGATATCAAAACACGGCATTAACCTTTCTTTTCCATTTGGATTTTTCTCTCTCCTTGCCCTAAACTGACACAGTCAAAAGCAACGAGTGATCATGCAATTATATTTTTTTGGAGGGGAGGGGCTGGATTTTTTTGAAGGGGGATGGGTCCCCCCTTCCAAGAAAGCTGCCAGAAAAGTAAACCATTTTCTTCCCACACGCAGGATCTCATTCTGGTCTAAGTGAAAATGCAGCTTGTCTCCAAGGAAACATCCATCACGGAGCGACTCCAACACTCTCAGCCAGTGCAGGGACATCTTCCTCTCCTTTCTTTGCCCTCAATTCTGGGTTAATTTTGGGAACCCCAAAAACTCCAGTTTAAAAAAGCTAGAAGAGACCCTACCTGCTCTTCTTTTTAAAATAATTACAAATCAATTAACTGAGTAAATTAATATGTAGGGCATACATATAAATCATGAGCTCTGCTAAATTCTTAAGTGATGAAAGTCATATGCAAATCTGATTCTATGCCCCAGATTCCTTTCCTGGGCTTAGAAAAGGTGATGAGGCAGTCTCAGCCCTGAACTGAAACCTTGTGCTGGCTTCGAGTGGTACCAAAAGGTGGGCTCTGTCAAACTGGCAACTCCAGCCACCTCTGAAACCCTCGGACTCCGACTCTGCACCCAGTGCGTGAGCAGACCCCACATGGCTCAGCCTCACCCCCGCCTGTGAAGTGGGGAGCTCTACTGAGCCAAAGTGAAACCCTGAAACAAAGCAAGACGGACCTGTAAAATCAGTGATTGACAAAGCAGTTCCTCAAACAAACTTCTGGCTCTAATAACAGATATAAAAGCCACTAGGAAGCACTGAAAAACCACAGATTTGCAGAGTAAGGAACTCTGCTTAAAAAGAAAGGGAGAAAATTAAAATAAACAACAATAAAATTAAGCTCCAACTGGCCTAATAAATCTTAGGAACCAAACAAAGGAATAACCAAGGGAGCACTTAGGCTAGAGTGGAAAATTCCCAAGTCCCAATTGTGAAGTGCCTTTATCAAGGTTATCTGGAAAAGCCAGCAATGAATTACCCTCAAATAGTCTCTCTCCAAGTCTACTTCAGAATGAAACTGTTTGTCTCCATAAATCTCTCAGCTGACATTTGCACTGCAATCATAAGCAACATTTACAAAGAAAAGAAAAAATGATTGTTTTCTAAGCATGTAAGGTTGGCACAAAGACTATTCACAATGGCAGGAACTGAGGCAGTGACAATGGCCAGGTGCCCCCAGGGGCTAATTAGCTGTTCAGGATCTGGGGTGGTTTAATCCCACTGCGAGGCCTGGCAGTTCCGACTCTAAAGGTCGTCTGCCCTGGGCACGGGACATCACTCAAAGGGGCACCAGGTTCTCTTTCCCTGGAGGAAGCTCTTCCCATTAGGTTTTCTTGCACACTGAGCCCTCAACATTTTACAGTAACAGAAAAAGCCTGCAGGTTGTTGTTTTCTTAGAAAGTAGAGAGCTTTCTAACAATGAGAGCTTTCTAAAAATGGAACACTTTGCCTTGGGAGATTGAGTTCCCTGCCTCTGGACAGGGTCCATCAGACACTGATGACCAACTGGCTAGGACATCACAGAAGAGACTCAGCAGTGGTAGAAAAGAGATTAGGTAACTCCCAGGATCCTCACCAGTTGAAAGATCTAAAGAAATGGAGGTGATAGCCACATAATTCCAAAGAAAGAACATTTCGCCTCAAATCATCTAATCTTTTCGGGGGGGACAAATATAGATTTTTCAGATTGCCCCATTTTCCAGAGAAACACACCCAAATACTCTCATCTACTTCCACAAACCGAGTATACAACAGTTGGAATCCCGTTATAATAAATACTAAGGCATTGTCCAAAATTTTTGGGAGGAATGGGTTGAACACAGGCTAGGACAACCCTCTAGGACATAAAAAGCGAGGTAACAGCTTTTGCAATATAAATACCTGACGATGCAATCTTTGCATTTGTAGGCGTCAGGGGACCTGTTCAGACAAAAAAGTCACCACAGATATGACTGAGCCTATCATCTAAGTGCTCCTAAACATCCATGCAGAATACCACAGGGTGGATCTATTAATAGTAATGGTGTTAATTTCAAAGATAACAACAACGACAAAAAAATTAGACCAGCTGTACAGTCTGGCACAAGTTTCCTGGCTACAAACACAGAACTGTGACACCGCACTGTGCTGGCTCCCGTGGAAGCTCAGAGTACTCTGCACCTTTTCTTTATAGCCTTTTCCAATCATAACTACATAACCGATTATTCATCTTATTGTTAATGTCCTTCTTTAGGCTGCAAGTTCCATAAAGACAAGGTTCTCATCGTATTCCCGGGGCCGTGGACTTGTACAGCAGATGCTTAAAAGAAAAAGAAAAAGAAAACTTAGGGGGAAGAGGATGGACGGAGTGGGACTGGTGTGCTCCCCCTTAATGGGCACAATGGAAGGATGTATGGCACAACCACAAAAGGGGCTTTACCTAACATGCAAACGCTGCAACCTAGCTGTTTGTACCCTCACATTAATATGAAATAAAATAATAATAATGAACCCTAGCTACAAGAATTTTGTGAAGCGGAAAAACACACTATATTTACTAAATAAAAGAATATATACACAGCCACTAGATTCGCACAAGTGAAGACATACGAAAACTATGGAGAAATGAAAGTGCTCATACAATGGGTGTGTAAATTGATAAAATCGTTTGGGGAATTTGATGCTTCCTAATGATGTTAATAAGTATACCATTTGACCCAAAAAAATCTACTTCCAGTACATGTTTTGGAGAGACTGGGTTTACATGTACTAGATGCTATGTATTAAAAGTGTTCATAGCAGCACTATTCATAATTGTCCCAAGTCGGAGCAATACCCATTAACAGTAAAAAAAGATTAGTACTTTAGGGTATATTCACACAATAGAATACAAATGGCCATGAAAATGAATGCACTAAAGCACCAGGCTACAAGACAGATGAATCTCACAAGGGACAGCGGGCAAGAGAAAACAAGACACAAAGGATCATATTTATGATTCATTTGTATAAATATCAAGTCAACTGAACTACATATTTTAAGTGATGCAAAGACAGGTTGTAAGTTCTATCAAACATTCAAATAATAGATAAGAATGTATACAAAGTCTTTCAAGGAAAGGAGAAAACCAATTTTATAAGAATGCTTCTAAAAGTAGACCGGGCATGGTGGCTCACATCTGTAATCCTAGCACTCTGGGAGGCGGGTGGATCACCTGAGCTCATGAGTTCAAGATCAGCCTGAACCAGAGCAAGACTCCATTTCTCAAAATAGCCGAGCATCATGGTGGGCGTCTGTAGTCCCAGCTACTCGAGAGGCTGAGACAAGAGAATCACTTGAGCCCAAGAGTTTGAGGTTGCTGTGAGCTGTGATGCCACTGCACTCTACTAGGGGCGACAACGTGAGACTCTGTCTCAAAAAAAAAAAAAATGCTTCTAAAAGCAGACAAGTAGAAGAGAGGAAAAGTTCAAGCCAATCCCACTAATACTGCTGCAAAAATCCTAAACAAAATTCAGGTCTCAAAATCTAATGGTGTATATAAAAAATAAATACCAAGTTCAGTTTATTATAAAAATACAATGTAGAGCCAACATCAAAACCTCTATTAATGGAACTAATACCACTTTAGAAACAATTTGCTATCATCTAGACAACTGAGAATGCGCATGCCCGTGACCCCGCACTTCTGCTCCTAAGGGGATACCCCAGAAGACTTGTGTGAGATCGTTTGAGGCAGCACTGTCCACAAAGCCAAAAATTAAACTCACCATAAGAGAATGGAGAAACGGACTGTAGTGAAAACATCCCCGTTACACATACGACGACGTCGTGTATTCCTAGACCACGCAGGGTACTCCTGCGATGGCACATCACAAAGTGATAAAAAGGAATGAACCATGACACACACAGAGAAATGGCTGAATCTCAAACATGTATGTGCTGTATAAAACATTTAGTGACAACAGTAAGTTTAGAAGAATACAAATACGTGACTTCATAAAAGCCACCAACATGTGGAACTGAAATAAGTCTAAAAATAACACATGCAGACCTGTGTAAAACTACAAAGAAACACATAATTGTCCACAGAACCAAAGGTAGTCTTACCCAAACTGTAAAGAAACCCACAGAGGGTTTCAGGGTTATCGAAACCTTCTTAACCTAGGTGGCAGGCACATGAGTGGTTTTCAAACTATTCTCTAAAATGTATATAAAGATCATATACACACATACACATATACACTTTTTTATAAAAATATTTCCTAATTTAAAAAATATTTTCAGGACTACGGGTTTTACTATGAATTATTCCCAAATGCCAGCTCATGAAATAAATAGAAATCTTTTCTCCATTTTTCTTCTTAAGAAACATGATAAACATTCTCATTTATTCAAGCTCTCACCTATTTACTGAGTAATCACTACATGCCAAATAATATTATTTGGGCACAAGAGAGAGAAGTAACATAGACACTACTCTCCCTGTCCCCATCAATCTTAGTAAGAGAGATAGATACTATATAAAAACACATGCAGATAAATATACAAATACAACTAAGTGCTACCACAAAAAAAGTAGAGTGTTGTGAGATATTACAAGGAGATTCGTATTAAGTTGGGGGTCTGAAGACGGCCTCTCTCAGGATTTAACACAAGTTGTGATGTGAAGAGGACTCGGTGCACGCCAGGGAGAGAGTGGCATGTGTAAAGGGCCTGAGGCAGGAAAGAGTCTGAAAGGCTGTGACGCTACATTAAAACCAGAGTGAGGAAGAGAACAGCAAGAGATGGCCCTGTGGAGGTAGACACGGCCAGATTATCTAAGTACTTGCAAACAGTGGTACAGCGTAAGAACCTGGAGGCCGCCACTGTACTTAGGAAGGCAAGAGAAAAGGCAGAGAACCCAGGAAGAAGTTACTGCAAGTGTTAAGTTGAGACTGCCAGCCAAGAGTGGCCTGAGCCTACGTGGGAACAGTCGCCAAGAAGAGAAGAATGAGATGTGAAGAAGAGAAAACACACGGAAGTTAGAGCAGTGGCCAGCAAGAGAGAGAACAAACAGACGCCGGCAACAGAGCAGGTGTGAGGGGGGTGAAAATGGTGCCAAGGAGCACATCCTTAATAAAGCAAAAAGAAAAGATTGCAAATCTGCAAATTGTATTTACAACATAGCTCTCATGTTGACACTTGGAAGTACAAATTATCAAAAAGGATGAAAAAAACTGTAATGGATTAAAACATAAGAAATAAGTTCAAATTCATGAGTTCATCACAAAACAGTAACATAAAAGAGAAGCAGATAAACTATATTAAAGGCACATTCTTACCACATTGTTGAGAAGTGGTAAGAAACGAACTAAGTCAAGGACACAGGCAATCTCTAAGGTAACTGCTAAAAGAATCTGGAAATAGAGACTGTGTGCAGTGGCTCACACCTATAATCCCAGCACTCTGGGAGGCCGAGGCAGGTGGATTACCTGAGCTCACAGGTTGGAGACCAGCCTGCGCAAGAGCCAGAACCTGTCTCTAAAAATAGCGGGGTGTTGTGTCCGGGCCCATAGGCCCAGCTACTTGGGAGGCTGAGCCAAGACAATCGCTTGAGCCCAAGAGTTTGAGGTTGCTGTGAGCTCTGACGCCACAGCCCTCTACTCAAACTAAGACTCTGTCTCAAAAAAGAAAAATAATTTGGAACTAGCAATACATGACAAAAAATTTTTTAAAAAAATATTTCATTGATCCAAAAGAAGAGTGAAAAATGAATATAAAATAGGTAGGAATAAAAATAAATATAAAATCAAAACAAACAGCAGGGTGGCACAGACACACTTCCATCTTACTACAGGTTAGTCTGCAACACAAGAACCTTTCCAGAATGTGGGAAATTCTACAGGGCAACAAAATGATTTCCTCCACAAATAAACTACAAGGGAAGGGGGAGAGTATTTGGAGCTTACGAAACATTAGTAAGATGCAATGTGTGACGTTTGGCTTCTGATTTGAATTAGCCTAGTGCTAAAAAAAAAAAAAAAAAAAGACAATCAGACAAACGTGAACACTGAGTGGGCAAAGATGTAAAGAAATTGTTTTTAGGTGTGATAATGGCATTGAACTTATTTAAAAAACAAAAATTCTCACACCTCTTAGAGCTGTGGGCCCCAGCCCTAAGGACCAGGCAGCGCAGCAGCAGGCCAGCGGCAGGCCCCGCCCATCGCTGGCAGGCCCCGCCCATCGCTGGCGTCAAGGCCAGAGCCCCGCCTCCCGTCAGATCAGCAGCAGCTCTGGACTCTCCTAGAAGGAGCGCATGGAGTGATCTGGCTTGTGATCTGGGTTGTGCGCTGCTATGAGGCTCTACACCTGATGACCTGAGTTGGAAATATAATACATCTGAACCACCCCTGCTACTCCCCCCAGGCCACAGAAAAATTGTCTTCCATTTGGCACCAGGTCTCGGGTGCCAAAAAAGGTTGGGGACTGCCAATTTAGAGAGAAATAACAAAATAATAAAGAGATTACAATTGCAATATGTTATGTGGGACTTAATAAATTCATTTCCTGAGGGGGGAGGGTCACTGAAGGAGAGAACAAGATAAGCCAAGTTGTTAATAATCACAGATCTCGGAAAAATACACACATGGGATTCACCATAATATTCTCTCCACTTCTGTATTCTTTTGAATTTTACTGGAATGTAACGTATAAAGGAACAGAGGGAGAAAGGGAGGGCAGGAGGATCCCTAGAAAATGTTCTGGCAGGATAGATTTTAAAATGTTCAAGTGGGTATCTCAGGCTAATGTAATCACAATTTTTAGAAAGTGTTACAAATTCATCATCTTTGGGTGGGAAGATTACTGGTAATTTTTAGTCTCTTTTTGCTTAGCCATGTTTTCTAATTGTTTCTGCAATAAGCAAATCAGAATGTTGATGCAAAACCTGTTTAAAAAGACATAATAAAAACTGCCAAAAACCAAAAAGCCTCCCCCATTACATAGAAGTTGATGTGTCAAGCCACATTTCTTAACCATTTCTGGGTCTCAGCTTACAATGGACTGAATGTCTCCCGAAATTCACAGGTGGAAGCCGGCGTCCCTACTGTGATGGGATTTGAAGGTGAGGCCTCTGAGAGGTAATTAGGTCATGAGGGTGGGGCCTCCATGATGGGATCAGTGGCCTCATAAAAACAGACGTGAGTCTGCTCCCTCTGTCTCTGGGTGCCCTCACCAAAACCGCACCCTGCTCACACCTCATCCCGTGGGAGGCAGGCTGGCTGAATTCCTCACGGGCCTTCCAACGCGGGCAGGGCAAGTGCCCAGGCAGAGTGATGTCTCCGTAACTATCCTGTGGGGGACTCAGCAGGGCAGGTGGGCTAAGACCTTTAGATTCTTGATCAATAGTTTAAATTAGGGAATTTAAGAGAGCTCAAAGGGACGAAACTTATTTCCCCCATCTCTTCTCCCTGTCTACGTTACCTGCCCTTTCAGATGTTCCCTGCCCTTTCAGATGTTCGGTTGCCCTATGGCCTTGCTTACCCAACTGCTGCCCTTCACACAGCCTTCCTGGGGGCCTTGAGCTCCACTTTCTTTTATCTTTAACTGTCGTGCATTCCTGCACATTTACTGGGTTGCTGTGCTCAACAGAAGACCCCTGGGAAGTCGGACTGCCCCTCAGGCTCTCAGGCTCTCACACACTAAGTTGGTGCGTTTTCTTCACTGCGTCTCCCATGTTGGCCCCCATCCCAGGTTGGGGTCCCTGAGAACTCCGGCATCATCTCAGATGTACAGCTTCCAGAACTTGGAGAAATAAACTTCAGTTGTTTAAGCCAATCATTATGATACTGTGTTAAGGCAGATTCACCAGACTAAGATATGGGCCTTTTGCAGAATCTGATAAAAGCTATTCCCTTTCCAGAAAAATGCATAATTTTTCATAAAATGTCAAGACACTGAGACCCCCTAATGAACCTATAGGTTTTCTATATTGTTAGTAGTATAATACACGATAGCTGACATCTGCGCACTGCTGAGTGCTCTGCAACTGTTAATTCACTTAATCCTCCCAGCGTCCCGAGGAGATGGATGGTCTGATCATGCTCATTTTACAGATGAGGAGAGTGAGGACAGAGAACAGGAATGATTTGCACTGGGGCCCTGGGCCCCACAGCCCCTGAACAGAAGAGCCAGCATACGAACTTGGGTAGCCTGACTCCACAGGTGGGCTCTTAACTAGAAAAATAGGAGGCCACCTATAGAGTTTAAATTAAATATACCAAGAAAATATGACATCCTGAACTATGCTCTGAAGAACATGTCTTCAAATTCAATTAACATTAAGTGCTTACCACGTACCAGGTACATCCAAACACGTAAGCTCACCCAATCCTGAAACAGCACCGTGACCTGCCCAAACACCCAGCTAACTGTTGTAAAAATAAGAGTTGAAGGCGTCTTCTAAATTCAAGTTTAACATACTACAACTGATTGCCTCTAATTGGGTTGCTAGTCTGTTTTAAGCCACATGTGACCTCTTCACGACCAAAATCTTTTCAAGATAACCAGGTCCAATTCAATAGTTCAATTTGTGAACCTTAAAATTTGATCATGGTGCAAAGCAATTCAGCACCAAAGGAGATTTTCCTTCATTACTCTGCTTCCGTTCACAGAAACATCCTGGATGGGTACACGCTTCCAGAAGTTTCATAAATGGGACCGTCCACACATGCTGGAGGCAACTGCTGGGTGGGTAAGACCACCCTGCACTCACGTGCCACAAAGCCTGTTGAAACGCACGCGTAGGCTGCCTGAGAGCCCCCGGTACTTACAGTTTCACAGTTCAAGCATCGAGTTTCATTGGTGAGCGTTCCCTGAAAAATCTCGTGAACCCAGGTGAGTTCTGGTTTATTATTCTCTGCAGTTTCGTTCATGTTGCCATTTTTTAACTTTCCATTTTGCTTTTCCTGTTTCTTCTCTTCCTGCAGGATGTCCGCAATAGTGTTTAGCAAATAATTTAAAAATTCATGAGCATCCTGCTGCATATAGTTATCAAAGAGATCTGCAAAGGAAAAGGCCGTTACTTCAGTCTCTGGGCCGTGAAAAGCAAACGAACATGCCTAGTCTCACACGCCGCACTTGAACTTTTATGCTGAATGAATGGACAGGTATGGAATACAAATACATTCATTTCTACTGAGCATCTGCAGTAAGTTCCAGAAGCATCTTTGTTTCCATTTTCTGCCACCTACCAAGAACTAAATTCCTTCTATCTTGCTAAAGTCATTATGTTTATAAAAAACTACCAAAAGTGGCTCTCAGGCTCTCACACACTAAGTTGGTGAGGACAAAAGATCAGAAATTACCTGATTACGTTCTCTGATACCATATCAATTTTTAATATCAAGTAACCACCAGTGATCAATTATTCATCGGGTAATTTATCCAGAACAACTGGGGGTCTCTTTGCAGAGATCACAGTAAGCCTTGTGCCAGCCTGTGAGCAGCTTAAATTAAGGACATATGGAAGACGAAAAGCACGTGTGAGCAGGCGTCTATCTGACAGTGTTCTGAAACCAAATACGAGGGACTCCAGAAGCCTGCTGCTGTTCCCTGCCGTGAGGACAAACAATCGGAGATGAGCGTGACCGTGAAACTTCACTATTAGCCATGCTCACGACTAGACCGAGAGGGCCCTGCTCCACTCTCTACCCAACTATAACAACTTCAAAAGACAGCAAACAGGACGTTAGAAGATAAACATCAACTGTGCAAGTCTGTTGGAGTGAGGCTGAACCTAGGATACATACTACCTGCCATAATCAAATATTTTTTATCGTCATAAAAATTACCAACACGAAACTTCTGCAATACACACCTTGTTTCTACCACCACTCCCCCAAAAGAAGATAGAAAAGCCAGAAAAAGTAGGGCATTTTTATCATATAAAGCTATCTATTTGATATCCTTTAATTATCTTAGGTAAATAAAAATCAGAGGTATTATTTTTAAAACAGTAGAGGCTCCGATGCATTTCCTTCAGTCACTTATGACAAGTTTATAAAACAGCATTAGTTTATTCAATTATTGCACCAACCTATTTTCTTCAATGAGCATCCTACTCAGAAGGTTAAACTCTTTTCTTTCTTATAATGATCCCACCCAGAACACAGCAAATAAAAAGATCATTATAAAATGGGATGACAGATCTGCATTTTAAACCTGTATAGTTACTGTCCAGTTTTATGTATACTGAGTAGAGAAGAAATAACATTCTTTCCAAACGATACTTGAGGAGTTGACCATACTTATTTCCCTTTAAAAAAAAAAAAAACAAACCCAACAAACAAACCCCCCAGCTCTTCTGGGTACATAGACCTGTCAATTTTCCTTATTTTGGAGCAGAGCCTTAAACATGTCACCTTGCACATCACTCACCATTCTCTTTTCTCAGCCTTGAAATGAACTTCTTTGGTGGGATGACTCCAACCTTCTTCTTCTGCGTGGCGATGCTGTGGAAGAGGTCTGCCAGGCACGTGAGCAGGTTCTCCTTCTTCTTCTGCTGGGCCTTGTATGCCAGCACATTCTCCCGGAACGGGCGGCAGAAGTACAACGCCTGAAGCACGGAGTTACAGTAACATGTGTTTCCAAACTGCCAAAGGACAACGGGGATGGTTCAGGTCACCTTCTGAGGATGAGCCACCTCTGGGACAGGTGGCGAGGGTGCAAAGGCTACCTGCTGTGAACTGGCCCAGATTTCCCCATAATGGAACCCAGCGTGCCATGACAGAAAACTAGTTAACTAAAGACCAGTGACTGTCCGAATCAACAGGGAAATGAATTAAAATGTACATAATTCTAGTGCTTCTCTAGCACACAGAAGTCTCTAAAACGATAATACATACTCTGCCTTGATAATAGTCTAATGAGGCCTGTGGCGCTTACAGAGGGGAGAAAAGGCTATAGAATGTGAAGACCCAGAAAAACAGATGGCTAAATAAAATGCTGCCACCTTTGCAACACATCAAAACTCCTATGACAGGGAAATGAAAAATCCAAACCCACGAGACATCCAGCACCTGGGAACTTCGTTCTCAGCTGAAACTGTCTCCACTGAATGGGGCCTGGTTTCCGGTTTCTCTGTCAAGATCCAGGGCCCCTGCCCTCTGGCTCAGACCCCACTTCCCCGCTTACCCCAGAGCAACAGAGGCAAGAAGTCGCCTCCTCAGGTTCGCCTCCCAGCTGTCCAGCTGCCCCTCGACATGATCTCTCTGAGGGTGGCAACTGTTCCAGCACAACTCACCGGACCTCCTAGCCTCCTCCTGTGGGCGAGGGCCCACACAGCAACCCCTGACGTGCCCTGAGCACGGACCCTGAGTTTACGATTGGACAGGGAAAAGCTCTCACTGGTTTTCAACAGGCTGGAAGAACAGCTCTGTGGGAAAACACAGCTGAGGCCATCATTTTAGAATTCGTCATACACAGCAAAATAAAAAAGAGAAAATTCTAAGGAAATAACAAGATTAATAAGACAGATCACAAAATGTGATGGAAGATGAAAATAGAACGTGCGCACCTTCTCAGAATCGGTCGTTGGCCTGTGTGGCGTTGACCTAAGAGCAAAACGACCCTCTGCCACCCTGCAGACTGCAGACTCTGCACACTGAACGCTGCGACGTTTCTACGTATGCTGAGACAGAAGCCTTCCTATTTTTATATTTTAATCTACTCTGACACAATTATGTAACAGGAGACAAACCTCTTTTTACAGAGAAGCTGGAACTGTCATAAATTACCATTCGAAGGGAACACAAATGAGGCTGTTAATAAATATAGACCTCACAATTCTTTCACAAACTAGGAAACGGCCTTAATTCTTTTTTTCTGCACAATCTACATTTGCGTTTCCTTGGCCAGGGAAGAATTCCCATTGAATAACTATCTTCACAGAGCTCAGTAGAGACCTGTGCATAAGGGCTGAAAAGTTTGTCTGAAAACTAGAAGTTGGTACTTCGCCACCACGATGCCCTCTATTCCAGCACTTCTAACTTTCCTCCTCCGGTTCGTTCTCTTCCTCTCAGTACCCCACCTTTACCCAGACACCCTTCACATGTGTGGCCCTGATCCGGCAGACAAGTCCCAGGAAAGAAAAGGAACTAACATTTTCCGAGTGTCCAGCATGTGCCTCGGCCTCATGCCAGGGTCTTAACCAGGAACTGTCACCTTCATTCCCATGGCAGAAACCATTGTGAGCCCCATTCTGCAGACGGAGAAATGGAGACTCAGGGAAGGCAAGCGACCGGCCCACGATCACACACGTGGGGAGCAGCACAGACAGAATGCAAAGCTGCGTCTGCATTACACTGAGGCCAACGCTCTCCCCATCGTGTCACAGGCAGCATTTACTTGCAGAGAGTATTTTTAGCTTCCCCAGTAGAAATTACTACTTGTCACATCGGACACTGACAGACTATGCTCAGAGCAACTGTCCAGAAAAGCAAGTGTTTATGAGTTAATACGCAGTGTCACTTAGAACCTCGACCCCGAAAAGAAGAATGAGGTGAAGAGGGGAGCCCATGAGGCTGGGGGTGCACTGCCCTACCACCTACCACCACTTACCAAGGGAGCAGAAGGCGCTGGGTCCAGCCTCATGCATGCAAGGCGGCTGTGCTGAGCACAAGCTCAGTGAGGCCAAGTAATTCTTTATTATTTTTATTTTTTTGACATAGAATCTTGCTCTGTCACCTGAGCTAGAGTGCAGTGGTGTCATCACAGCTCACTGCAACCGCAAACTCTTGGGCTCAAGAGATCCTCCGGCCTCAGCCTCCTGAGTAGGTGAGGCTGCAGGCACCTGCCACCACAGCCCACTAATTTTTTAATTATTTTTTGTAGAGATGTAGTCTCCCTGTGTTGCTTGGGATGGCCTCAAGCTCCTGAGCTTAGAAGACCCTCCTGCCTTGGCCTCCCAAAGCGCTGGGGTTACAGGTGTGAGCTACAGCACCAGGAGGCCCAGCAATTCAGAGACAAACTGGTCCCAGTTTCCCCACACAGCCTCCCGGGTTTCAGGTACCAGCACAAAGCTCCACATTAAACAGTTACTGGTGATGGGCTGGGGCCGTTAACACTTCCTAAGACAAAGCCTGGCTGCGGAGCTCAGCCAGATAACAAAGGGAGAGCGTGTAAAACAGGTCTTGGATAACAAGACCAGCAAAATCACATCCAAGTTACAAGCACACAGGAAATTCCTTAAGGCGTGGGGAGAAAAATGTGAGTTTGCCCAAGAAAGCAGTAAATTAATCCTTTTTTCTGGGACAACTCAAGCTTTCAAAATAGATTAAATTGCGCCCTCCTCAACGTCGGCCACTTCTACTAACTAAAAAGCACAACCAAACACTTGAAAATTGATAGTGGAGTTGCTTCAAATACTGTGCAACAGTCGATGGTAACAACACGTTTTAAATACTTACATTGACCAATCCAAAGTAGTGTTCATTGATCGGGAACTGCTCTGGCCCAATGTCTTTTTCCAGAGCAGAGGCATTGGTGCCCTAAAAAAGAAAAACAGCGAGAGTTCCGTCACACGTCAAATAGACGAGATAAAGTGTAAAAGGATACCTGAGACAGTGTGTGACTGAGACAAGCATCTCCCCTGGAGGACAAGGCGTCTGGGGATGTTCATGCTCATGGAAGAGGCGTCAGAAGTAAACCAGAAAACTAGCGAATGATGTCGGCCCTGCTCCTCTCCTCAGCCAACTTATTTGTTCCCCCAAACCTGCTCTGCTTGCCTTCAATTATCTTCTATCGGAATGGAGGCTAAGACAGGCGAATAAGCAAACAGTCGCTAAGAACTTCTGAATAACACGCTGACGTCCCAGACAGCGGCGGCAGCTTCCGGACCACCTGACGGCCCACAGAGTCTTACCACGGCTTTCAAAGTCAATTTCTTCCTTCTGATAAAGATTTACAGCACACCCACTGGGCCAGGCGCTGTTCTCTAGGTCTGGGCCCAGATAACACAATAGGACAGTGAGCAGAACAGACACGATGCCTGCTCTCATGGAGTTCACATTTTAGTGGATGAAGAGAGTCTGAAATAAAAAGCATGCGGGACAGTATATTAGGAAATGATAGAGCAAAGGAGAAAAGGCGGGGAAGGACGGGGAGTCGGAGGGTACAGGACAGGCCTGCAGGCCGGGAACTGCGGCTTTATATCAAGTGGTGGGGAGGCCTTCTTGAGAAGGCAAATGTTCAAAGAATATCGGGAAGAACAGAGAAGTACAATTTAAAATCTAACGAGCCCACCCAAATGATCAAACTGGCAAGCCCCAGGACACTGAGACACAGCAGTTACTGGTGCTCTCCCTACGTGCCAGGAACGGTGCTATTCATTCCTACAACAGCCCTGTGAGCTAAGTACTGTTGTTTTCCCCTTTTCACAGACAAGGAACATAAGCCTCAGAACGGTTGAAGAATCTGCCCAAGGTCCATAGTCAGTAAGTGGGAGAGCTCATATTTGAACCCAGAATGAGACCTGGGAGCCCAGGACCTTAACCAAATGGTCTGCACAGTAATCCAACTGGTCAAACCATTTCCTCTGCCCCACTCCTAGGTCAGTAACTGGAAACCAATTACTATTACTCTCACTCTCCAAGGCCTGGCTGAGTCTGCTGCAGTCAGGAAAAGTGACCAAAGCTCAGTCCAAGAAGGTAAGTATTCTGAGGAGTGGGTAGGTGAGGACTCCGTCTACCAACCGTCACAACTTAATCAGGTTGTCATAGAAACTAAAGGATTCAGGAGACAGGTGTTTAAAAAGAATAAGCACATTTTATTTTAAAAAAATAATACTCTGCTGCTACTGATTATTCTCGACTTATATAATTAGCATTTTATCTCATGGGAAGAAATGGCCAAAAGGTAAGCTGAGAACCCAACAAGATGGCCACCAGTCATTGAACATTCAATGCAAAAGGACCCAGCTCACAGCAAACAGAACTACAGTAGAAAGTTGGCGCATAGCCTCACCTTATCACAACATCCTGTGTTTCCATTTTCTAATTCCTGTACACTGTTCCGCCAAACTAATAAATTCCTTTACCTGGTTTACACTAGCGGGGCTCAGCAGATGGTTTAACCAGTTGGACTGCTGTGCAGTGCACTTGGCTAAGACCATGGGCTCTCTGACCTGACTCCGGGGTTCAATTTTAGTTCTACCACTTACTGGGGATGTGGAGAGGGGACATCATTGCCTTCATGATAACGTGACTCCAAATGCAAGGCTGAAGTTTTGAAAACAACATCCAATTACTGTAGGATTTTAGGATATAGACAAAAATTACTACACAATTCCAATAAAATTATATCTCAATCATAAATCAATGTAAATAATGCATATTAAATATACCCATAGCCATTTTTCAAGCTAAATTAGAAAATACAGCTTAGAGCCCAGGAGGAATGTCAGATTTAATAAAAGTATAGCACATGGAGAGAAATCTCACTAGATCTTTCCTTACAGGGTAGGAACACATTCAAGCTAGTCCATGATTTTTGCTATTTGGAAATTCCTAGGTCGAGTCCACTTTCCTCTACCTCTGTCACCATTTCCCATTTGGGGAGGGCATCTGGAGGTGGAGGTGAGGACAGTGACCCAGGTCCCGTGTTCAGGTAGGGGGCCGAGAGCACAGAAGGAAGAAAGTGAGCTCCCTGTGTCTCCAGTGAGACCGGCCCTTCCCTGAGCTCAGCACCTCCTCGCCACCCTCAGTCAAGCTTGCTCATCCTCCCGGGTCTGGAAGGGTCAGGGGGAGAAGTTGGCTGGACCTGATCCCTGGTACTCAGTCCATCTTCCCTCTCTTGTCGAAACACCCTCCTTTCCGAGGCCCACGCCACTGCACACTCCTTCCTCGCCCCGGCTGTCCCCTCCAGAGACCTGCTGTCGCCCTGCACATCCCCAGCACAAGGCGGCCCACACCTGCTCTCCCAGCAACTCAATGTCCTGTTTCCAACTGTCTTAGTGTCCTCCCCTTCAGCCACCCACTCCCAGAGTCACCCTGGATCTGGGCACCACCCGGCAGCCTCGCCTGCAGCTGCCCACGGTTCACCCCGGCTCAGCTGGGCCCACTAGCGGCTTCTTTCTTTTTCCTCCCCGCGCCCCACAAGCAGTGTAGCCGCGGGCTTCTTTAAGCATCCTTTCACTCCCAGAACGTCCATGCCGCTCCCTCCTGTCCAGCTCAGGGTCCTCGTCCCAACTGCTTTTCTCAGTCCCCACTGCCTTGTCCTTTGGCCAAGACACCCGGCAAAAGCCCAGACAGCAGGAACCAAATGCCCACCCCCCTGAACACACCCAGACCTACGTGAAATGCTAAAGGGGAAAGAGCCAACAGCCAAGCTGGACCAGAGTCACCGGAGTCGCGAATTCAAGGAGGCCTGGACATTCGTGCTCCTTGCCACGGTGACTGTTTCCAGCTTTCACATCCTCTTTACCCGTCTGTCTGGCACCCCACTCAGCAGACAGGGGCTCCCCTAACTTCCCACTCACACAAATCCACACACCGCTCTCTCACTGCCATCGGAGATGCCCCTCCTGTCCGAAGCCAATCTCCCTCCTCTACCAGAGCCTTCCCGTCAGATTTCACCACGCAGCAGCTCTCCATGTGAGAACGCACACACACACACGTGCACACCCACCCCAGCCGCCGCTGCCTCTCACTTCCCCTCAGAGCTAGACTGCTTAAAACAACTGTCTGTTTCGAAACATTTTCAGACGAATTAGATGACTTCTGAGATTTGTTTCCAACAATCCAGGGGAGAGGGAGGGAGAAGGGGGGTAAAGTTGTGTTGTTGAAGCTGAGCGATGTTGGGGGGGGGGGCGCCACCTGTTCTGTTTCTATCTCATAAGGATGTGACAGGGAGACTGAAGGCTGCCGGCCTTGAGTCCAGAGCGAGGGGCCAGGAGCCAAGGGGTGCAGGTGGGCCCTGGAAACTGGATTGTCTCCTAGAGCCTCTGCTGGATGTGCCACACCTTGATTCTTCAGAACTGTAAGATGATATATTTGTGTCTCTTTTTTTTCTGAGACAGAGTCTCACTGTGTCGCCCCTGGGCAGAGTGCCGTGGCCTCATAGCTCACAGCACCCTCAAATTCTTGGGCTTAGGCGATCCTCTTGCCTCAAATCTCCCCAGCAGCTGGGATTACAGGTACCCACCACAATGCCATGTTAGTCTTTCTATTTTTTAGAAGAGATGGGGTCTCACTCTTGCTCAGGCTGGTCTTGAGCTCTTGAGCTCAGGTGATCCTCCCGCCTCGGCCTCCCAGAGTGTTAGGATTACAGGAATTAGTTACGGTGGCTGGCCCTATTTCCGTCTTTTTAAGCTACTAAGTTTGGAGTGAATTTTCCAGCAGCAATAGGAAAAGAAAGTACTCCTCCGCAATCTCCACTCCCCATTCACAGCATCCCATATACCTCCCGCCTCTGTTCCAACAGTTATTTATATAATTATTAACATCTGCCCAAGCCCCTCATGGGCAAACGACCGTGTCTAACTGTGTCCACGTGGCTGACACAGAGCAGCCCCCACAGTACCTGCTGGATGGGTGGGGGGCTGTGAGGACGGGCAGCCCAGGCTCTCTGAGCACCCCCCGTGCGCATGTCAGGAGTCACAGGTGCATGTGCTCCGCGAGGCACAGGTGGCACCTCCACCACTTCCCCCTCCTCCTTCCCTGTTTCTAGACACACACGCTTAGAACTGGTTTCCATGGATACAGAATGTCACTGATACTGACATCTGGAACCAAACTCTTGCTTCACATGCGAGCATTTTCCATTGGCAACATGAATCTTCATGCATCTTTAACAGACTTGGGGAGTAAATATGTTAAGTGTAAGGCTGGGCGCAGTGGCTCACGCCTATAATCCTAGCATTCTGGGAGGCCGAGGTGGGTGGATGGCCTGAGCTCACAGGTTTGGGAGCAGCTTGAGCCAGAGCGAGACCCCACCTCTAAAAACAGCTCGGCGTTGTGGTGGGCACCGGCAATCCCACCTACGAGGGAGGCTGAGGAAAGAGAATCACTTGAGCCCAAGAGTTTGAAGTTGCTGTGAGCTATGAAACCACAGCACCCTACAGAGGGTGAAAAAGTGACACTCTGTCTCAAAAAAATTTTTAAATAATAATTTTATTTAAAATAATTAAAAAAATTAAAAAATAAATAAATAGGTTAAATGTAAATGTTTTCATGATAAAAGGACATAGATATGAAGGAGAATGTTTCATGAGATGAGGATGATAACTGCTTAAAGATGAATTAGGCAGCAGCATCGAAGGTTTAAGTGACCGTGCCCCCAACCCAGCGACGCTTTCCTCATTCTGCATATATACTCACAGGTGGGCAAGAGATGAAGACAGGAACAGACCGAAATAGAGAAAGTGTGACTCAAACACGACAGAAATGGACTTTCCCTTTCATAAAAATGTTCAAGAAGACACAGGGCAGGCCCAGCATCATCCCCAGGGGCAGCTTCTGTCTCCGGAGCCAGGATGGCGCTTTTTTTTTTTTTTGAGACAGAGTCTCACTCTGTCACCCTTGGTAGAATGCCCTGGTGTCACAGCTCATGGCAACCTCAGGTTCTCGGGCTCAAGCAATCCTCTCCCCTTGCCTCAGTTTCCCAAGTAGCTGGGATTACAGGCATATGCCACTACACTCGGCTTTTCTTTATATATTCTCAACTCTTTGAGATTTGTACTATAAATGCAAAAATAGTTGTCTTAAATTAATAAATTTAATGAAAACTGTAACAGAAGTTTAGTACACTGACAACTTGCAGACTAGCGGCTGAAGGCCTGCAGCACACCACTAAAGGTGGATTTGGCCATTCTTCCTTCACAGTATGAACTGCCTTTGATTTTACCACTTCACCCTCTTTGGGCTCTGCTCCCTGGCTGAGAGGCTGGGGTGCTGGTCCCATCCTGCCTACTTCCTCAGGGTGGTACAGTCAATGCACAAAAACTGCAGATGTGGTCAGCATCACGCGAAGGGCAAGTGTATCATAGGTCCCAGAGAGCACACTTCCACAGCTGGCACCGAGCACGGTAACACAAAGGCAATGGTGGGGGGGAGCGCCTGGAAAATAACTGTTTCATGACAGATGCTGAACAAAGAACGTGTCTATAGGCGTAAATCACAGGATCTGGGAGAACAAGAAACTGGAGTTCTTATTTCCATCAGTAAAAATGTGGTAACCTTTGAGAAACAATGCAGCCAAACTTTATTAAAAATAGCAATGGAGCTGGGACAAGTTCCAACAAGACGGCTATAATGGTAGCTCTTCAAAGCCCTTCTGAAAGCAATTCTATGACTGCCAAGGGTGCTACCAGAACACAAAACAAACAACAACAATAACAAAATCCCAGGAAGGATGAATCATAAATACATAAGACGGGTATAGGAAAAACATTTCTTTTTAAAAAGCAATTTGTAGGGCCAGGCACAGTGGCTCACTCCTGTAATCCCACCACTCTGGGAGATAGAGGCAGGTGGATGGCCTGAACTCACAGGCTTGAGACCCTGAGCCAGAGTGAGACCTCCATCTCTAAAAACAGCTGGGCACAGTAGCTGGTGCCTACAGTCACAGATTCTCAGGAAGCGGAGGTAAGAGAATCACTTGAGCCCAAGAGTTTGAAGTTGCTGTGAGCTATGATACCACTGCACTCTACCAAGGGCACACACAAAAAAGGCAATTTCTAAGAAAAACAAATTAGAGTTTCTGCCTTGGTGGGGGGTGGAAGGATGGAGGCAGATCCTAGTCCAGAAGGTGGAAATGATCCAAACGATGGCATTACAGTGTCTGTGAAAACAATGAGAACCTGGCCAGACTACGGGGGAGCTTAAAACAAAACCACAGGGACTGGGAGGGGGCCACAGAGAATAGCTTAACCACAGCTGCAGATAAAAAATCCCAAGTCCCAGAGAGATAAGGGACTCACCCAAAACCTCCCCCAGGTGGCCCACCTAGATGCATCCACCTGCATCCCAGGGCACTCAGCCTTGCGTTCACGTTTGTACAAAGTAGAGAAGGGTCTTCATTTCTTAAGCCAAAGATGACATGTAAGGATTTCTAAATTAACAGAGTAAGCCATTAATGTAGTCTATGGATTAAAATAGACAACACGGGAGGTGAATGTTGCTGCTAAAATCACATTTTTAGGTCTATGTTCAAAAGGACACTTCACTTACTAAGTATGTTTTTCAAGGTACAAAAAGAACATAAAGGTCTAGTTTCCAAAAGGACTAGTGTTCCCAACCTCTAATGACAAAGGTTATTCCTACAATCCTATGGAGAAAGTGAAGCAAAAATGAAACAATGCAGCCCAAAATCTCAGGATGAGTCAGGAGTCACCTGCCAGGATTCAAGGGTGGTTGAGGAGGAATTAAAAATAGATAACTCATAAATAGCATTTACTATGTACAGTCACTGTTTGAGGACTTTGAGTATTTCACTCGTTTTAATCTTCATAATAACCCTCTGAGGTAGATGTCATTATTACCCTTATTTTAAAGATCAGAAATCTGAACAGGTAAGAACTATTCAAGTTCACACAGCTAATGAATCATAGAACTAGGCCAAGCATAGTGGCTCAAGCCTATAATCCCAGTACTTTGGGAAAATGAGGCAGGAGGATCACTTGAGGTCAACAATTTGAGACCAGCCTAGGCAACACAGTGAGATCCCATCTCTACCAAAAAATTTAAAAATTAGCCAGGTGTGGTGGTGTGCACCTGTAGTCCTAGCCGCTCGAGAGGCTGAGGCAGTAGGATCACTTGAGCTCAGGAGTTCGAAGCTGCACAAGCTATACCTGAGAGCAAGACCTTTACTCTAAAAAAAAAAAAAAAAAAAAAATTTAATTAAAAGACAAGTATGGAACTGATAAGCGGTAATAACCCACCAACTATTTCTGTCAATCAAGTTCCACTGGAACACACCCATGACTACTCATTTACTTACTACGACCACATTCACAATACAATAACAGGGTCTGAACTGACAAGCCAGCCCCAGAGTATACCCCCAACCACTCCAGAAAACTGACTCTCCAGGATGTAGTCTCCTGGGAAACACAGAATTATCAGAACTGAAGAACTAAAGGGGTCGCAAAATTGTTTAGGAGAAGCCCTCTGCTTTTGAGGCACCCTTGAAATATGCTAGAATGCAAACACACAAGTCCTCTCCTATAAAATCTCTACAAATGACTCCTTAAAGGAAATGTAAAATTGGGGTTGGGAGTCAGGGGAGACATGAGATGTTGTCAAAAGGAAAACAGAGTTTTACCGAAACTTTTTCAAAGGCTGTGAATCTTTATCCAGCCAAGTAAGAAAAGAAAATAATGTCATTTTAAAAGGCAGAAAGAGTAAACAGTATCAAAAAGCAAATTTGAATTCTAAGGAGTAAACAATTTTACACCTAATAACAAAATAATTGCAATCTTCTCTAACTTCTAAATTCTTAGATACTGACAAATGATATCAATATAATGAAAACAATGGAATGAAGAAAGTAGCAAAGGCATGCAGAACAAAATGTGTTAATAGTTCGGCATTAGGAATGTGGGGGGGAGGATTGGCCTAAATTACATAGAGGAAACAAATTATTTTTCTGATGCAAAGGAAAGCTGCAGGCTGTGATTCTGCACAGTGAGGCCGGCATCCCTGCCCCTCAGAGCTTCCCTACGCCGGGTGCTCCCTACTCCCCCGCCCTCTGGCCACCACCCCCTCCATCTGTTTTCAGCATCACTCCTCAAAGCTACCTGCTCTGGTCCTGCCTCTCACTGAATCCTGTGTGTTCCTTTATAGCAACTATCACGATTGGCAACAGCATAATTATTTGTGACTGTTTAACACCTGTCTTCTCGCTAGACCAGGCGTCCTCAAACTTTTTAAACAGGGGATCAATTCACTGTCCCTCAGACTGTTGGAGGGCCGGATTGTAGTTTAAAAAAAAAAAAAAAACTATGAACAAATTCCTATGCACACTGCACATATCTTATTTTGAAGTAAAAAACAAAACGGGAACAAATTCACACCAACGCATGTGGCCTGCAGGCCGTAGTTTGAGGACCCCTGCGTTAGACCATAGGTCTGCAAATTATAGCCCATGGGTCAAATCTGACCTGTCAACTTGTAGATCAAGTTTTTATTGGACTACAGCCATGATCACACATTCACTCATTTCAACCACTTTCACAATACGACACAAGAATTGTTAGCTGTGACGGAAGACAGCTTGAGCCACCAAACTTAAAATGTTTACTATCTAGCCCTTTACAGAAAAGCTTGCCAACCTACACTGTAAGCTCTAGAATAGCAGTGTTTGATTCGTGGGCCCAGCACCTGGAAGAGCGTCTGGGGTGTGGAGGGCACTTGATAAACTTGCTGATTGAACATACGTAGGAAGCCTGGGAAAGGCAAGCAGGGAACTGCACCTATATGTGCCCATGTAATTCAAGGTAGATTACTCTTAATATTCCCACTCCACACATGAAAAAGTGGAAGAAGGCTGCCCAAGGTTCCTCAGTCTGCAAGGACAAAGCTTGGATTCAGTTCCAGAGGCTGAGTTCTGGACCACAAGTCAGGAGAGAGGAACTTTTCTTTCACATTTTCAGTGATTCTTTAGCTGCAGATGTAGGGACTGGGCAGAAACCCAGGTCTGTCTCTGAGTATGTCCATTCTGGGTGCTGGCTGCCCCACATTACCTCACCAGGCACATACCCAGAGTAGCTACAGATACCCATCCTGCTTGGTTAGTGGACAGGTCACCACAGAGCCCCTGGCCTACCCAGCCACACTGCCAGATAAATCCCAACTCTCCCTGCCAGATAAATCACTGAATGGGAACTCACTGTTCCCATACCACAGGCGAGGGAAATGAGGTCAACCAACTTGCCAAGATCCAGTGTCAGTATGCGCAGAGTTAAGTGGAGAGCCTATGAATGAGTGTCAGTATGCGCAGAGTTAAGTGGAGAGCCTATGATCGAGTGTCAGTATGTGCAGAGTTAAATGGTGAGCCTATGATCGAGAGTTAGTATGTGCAGAGTTAAGTGAGAGCCTGTGATGGAGTGTCAGTATGCACAGAGTTAAGTGGAAAGCCTATGATTGAGTGTCAGTATGCGCAGAGTTAAGTGGAGAGCCTATGATCAAGTGTCAGTATGCGCAGAGTTAAGTGGAGAGCCTCTGATCGAGTGTCAGTATGCGCAGAGTTAAGTGCTGAGCCTATGATCGAGTGTCAGTATGTGCACAGTTAAGTGGACAGCCTATGATCGAGTGTCAGTATGTGCACAGTTTAGTGGAGAGCCTATGATCGAGTGTCAGTATGCGCAGAGTTAAGTGGAGAGCGTATGATCGAGAATCAGTATGCGCTGAGTTAAGAGGTGAGCCTATGCTCAAGTGTCAGTATGCACAGTTAAGTGGAGAGCCTATGATCGAGTGTCAGTATGTGCACAGTTAAGTGGAGAGCCTCTGATCGAGTGTCAGTATGCACAGAGTTAAGTGGAGAGCCTATGATCGAGAGTCAGTATGCGCAGAGTTAAGCGGAGAGCCTATGATCGAGTGTCAGTATGCACAGAGTTAAGAGGCAAGCCTATGATCCAGTGTCAGTATGCGCAGAGTTAAGTGGAGAGCCTATGATCTTAATACCATTATTCTATAACCCCCACTCCTGGCTCGACAGCCCATCCTGTCCAGGCTTTCACAGAGACACGGTCACCCTAGGAAGGCAGCTAAATGAAGGGCATTTCTTTCCGCACCATGATGACCTATCATCTCCACATCCCATATGACACTGAATAGAAAAAAAATAAAGGAGAAAAATCTCAGAATGATTTCATTTAATAATCACATATGGAAGCTAACACATCTCCTGAAGAGAGCTGACCCTGGGACACCTGACTTCTAATGATATCAAGTCATGACAAGAAAAGAGCATTAACGAATGGCTAGAAAGAAGTTTGGGCTGGCAAAACAACTTGAAACGTATTTAAAGATAACACAATGGGGCGGTGCCTGTGGCTCAAAGGAGTAGGGCGCCGGCCCCATATGCCAGAGGTGGCGGGTTCAAACCCAGCCCCGGCCAAAAACTGAAAAAATAAAAAAAATAAAAAAAATAAAGATAACACAATGAAGTCTTCACGCAAAGGTAAAACTTAAAGCTGAACAAAGAATACTGGGCCCACATCTGTGTCTAAACCACTCAGTCACTGAACTCAGTAAACTGGAAGCAAGAACCGTGTTCCCAAGTCAACTGTCTACAAAGTCACCAAGAAGCCTCCTGACCGTGTCATCCCTTAGCTCCTACTTTACCTGGGGGCATACTTCCCATCCTTCCCTACAGGCAGGGGGCCTAGGGTCCTGGATCAAAAAGGCCCACTCTGCAAACTTCACTAACAGGGTGAGCTCATCCTCCGAGCCTCCCATACAGTGAGGTCTTCATTAGTGAAAACCACAACACCAGCATCCCCGCTCGTGCAGCACCCCTGCCCTTGGAAACCGCGCCCTTTGGAATCCGTACGGCATCATCAGAGACACATTAGTCTAATGAATGAAAACATCCTGAAATATAATGATTGTAAAACCCAAGATACAAAATTCTGTGTTTGGTCTCCCCACTCCTAAGCAGGGCAGCAATGGAGGAAAGATGAGTGATGAGTCCTTTACAGCAACATTACTCAAAGTGTGAACGCTCTGTGTGAGCCAAGTCCAGAGACAAAAAACGTGGAGCAGTGATGAGTAAACAGAGTAATTCTATATCTGTCAAGCACAGTAATAAAAATTGAGGTTTGTGTTTTATTTATCTTTGGGGCTTTTATTCCATTTTGCTAGTGATTCTCTTTTATTGTATTTTACAAAAATATTGGTCTGAGACAGATTGAAAATAACAATAAAGCTGGTCCTTCCCTACAGACTCTGAAAGTAATTGCCAACAGCAAAACATTTAAATGAAATTGAGTTTATCTTCCTAAACATGTGAATAACTGTTGAAGCTCACTTCTACTGAGAGAAATGTCCACTAAAAATATGCCAAGATGCCACCGCCCCCCAAATGGCAACAGATCAAAGGGTTCTGGACAGCACGGTGGCTCTGCTAAGGCTGCAGGCCGCAAGAGTCACATCCATTGCTGGAGGAGGGCAATTTGGCAAAATCCACCCAAGTTACAAATGTAAACCCATTTCTAGGAAGCCAGTAAACAGAATCACTCCCACATATGGACACACCTGTACCTTGCAACCTTGTTTGTAACACCCAAAGACTGGAAAACTATCTGAGTGTCCTGTACATTCAAGCAACTAGATACTCTCTGACCATAAACGCAGCAGAAGGGTCCGCTCTGCACGACCCCCTCTGAGACACAGGACGCGAGCAGCAGATCAGAAAGGGACGTATGTACGGCATGTGCTGTTTGTGTTTTTAAAAACTGCGAAAAAACATAAACATCTTTGCTTGTATATGCAAAATATGCCTCTAAATGGAAGCATAAGAACTGCAAATACTGATAGAAGCTGGAGATAAGAACTGGGTAGTGGGTCTACTTTCAACACATAATCTTTTTACATATTTTGAAATTTCTACCACATGAATTCTCTTATCACCTATTCTGAAATTTTGTTTAAAATTTAAAAAAGAGGCTCGGCACCTGTAGCACAGCAGCTAGGGCACCAGCCACATACACTGTGGCTGGCGGGTTTGAATCTAGCCCGGGCCTGCCAGACAACAATGACATCTACAACCAAAAAATAGCCAGGCATTGTGGTGGGCATCCCAGCTATTGGGGAGGCTGAGGCAAGAGAATCACTCAAGCCCAAGAGTTGGAGGTTGCTGTGAGCTGTGACGCAACAGCACTCTACCAAGGGCGACAGCTTCAGACTCCGTCTCAAAAAAAAAAAAAAAAAATTTAAAAAAGAAAGAAACTAAGCTTAGCTACTTTACATATTTCTCAGTTTTAAGAAGACTTAACTGTATGTACCAAATAATACCAAAAGGTTATAAGCTTTTTCAAAGACTAAATAAGTTTTACCGTTCATATGCCCTCATTCTCAGGAAAAACATTACATGTTGACTGGGAGTGACAAAAGCTTGACCACACACCATCAGCACTATGTCTTCCAAGGATATTTCGGCACAGCCAGAAATCACAGCTTCTTCCTCCTTTTGTCCTTCAGCCAGCCCTGCCCTGGTCCTCCTTGCCTGGAAGCCACAGCTGGTTTCCACCGCACTCGTCTTCCCACCGTTCACCAGGAGGGATGGGTCCTTCTCTACAGATCCAGAGGCCTAAGTGACCTACCCCAAATCACTGAAGTCAGAAAGTAGGAGCTGAGATCTCAGGTTCCTAGCTCAGGGCTCTGTCCACTGCACTGTTGGGACTATTTTGCTAATAGAAAAAAGAAGGGCACTAGAAAAAACATCCCTAAAATGTCCACCAAGTTAGGCCCCACCATGACCAGGGAGGTAAGTGCTCCCACCAAGGAAAGAGAAGGGCATCTGTGAGAGGGCGCAGATCCCGAGCTCTCACAGCCAGCCCACAGCGACGTGGAACGTCCACGAAGGTCTCAGCCAGGCCTCCGGGGAAGCTCCCTGCAAAGATCTGCCATCTGCAAAGCAGCCTAACAAATGGCGCCCCTCCGAGAGCCTCTTTATCTAAGCCGGTGTCACCCAGACCATGGGCCACAAATTCTGGAAGGAGGAGATAATCTTAGGTGGCCTAAGTATGAACATCTTTAACTTCAGTTTTTATGTTTTTGACGTGTATTAGAAAAGCATAAAACTAGCTCATCAAACCCATTATTTTACAGATGTCTTAGCACAGAATGAGGTCAACTTAAAGAGAGCGGATTGAAGGCAAACTACCCAGAGAGTTCAGGTGGGTGCACAGATGCAGAGAAAGCCAGGAAGGACCACAGACGGCCACCTGAGAATCACAGCCTGAGGAGCCGGCTCCATCACGTACGTTTTCTCTAGAGGAAAAGCAGCTTGGGAACGATCGGTACTCGCCCTGCCTGCCCCAGCAGACAATACACACTAGTTCTGAATGTTACTTCATTTTCTAATTTATTATTTGCCTTCTTCTTTCTATACCACAGTACATCTCTCAGATGAAGGAGGCAGGTCCCCAGCTACCATGGCAGTGTCCTGTGGGGTGACTTGGGTCTAGTTTGCCCTGAATCGCTCAGATTACACCTGTAGATCATTCATATCTTTAATTAATGCTCCCCAAACCAGCACTACTCTTGATTAATTAGTATCTCATACTTATTGAGAATCAATATGATTTTCACTTTAGGAAGTGTCGGATTTTCTCCCTCTATCCTGGCAGCTGCTCCAGGGCAAGAGGATTAGGAGGATGTGAGTCCCCAGGAACAGCGGGAGGGAGCCCCTCAGCAGTTACAACCAACCCAGCGCAGTGAATTTGGCCCCTGCTTTTGCTGACCTCCTTCCCAGATGCCACTCCTCCCAAAATGCCCCCACTAAATGTAGAAAGTTGATCAAAGCAGGAGAAGAATTTCATGGAATCCTGCAATACCAACAGTGTTACACTGTAAGCAAACACAAGGAAAATAATAATTGAGTAAAAGTGAGTACCTAACAGGCTCTCCCGTGCTGCTCCAGGAACAGGGGTGAGGAAGGTGTGTCCTGTCTGCCTTTGTTTGTTGTAAAGGTAAAGATACAAAATTCTTTGTACACTTCCCAAGCGGGATTCTGAATTTCAAACTCCCCCACTTTACAACTATGGTATACAGAAGAAAGAAATTTCTCTTTCCTCCTAGTTCCTTGCTGCTCTAAAGGTGCTCCCCAAACTAGCATCACCTACATCACCAGAGAGGTGGTTAGAAACACAGAATCTCCACTCTACCCAACCTACTGAATCAGAATCTACTCTTTAACAAGATCCCCAGGTAAGTCATATCCATCATAAAAGTGGAGAAGCGCTGCTTTACTGCAAGGGGACTCTTCCATTGCACCGATCTCTTGGTTTATCAATACCTATTTATGGAGCATCCAGCGCACCTGTACTAGGCACCATGCTGACGCTGGGAAGTCCACAGTGAGGGAGGCAGACACAGTGCTTGCCCTGAAGGAGCTGCCAGTCCAACACAGTGGTTTCCCAACCTTGGACGCTCATCACGATGACCCAGGACATCTCAGAACACACCCACACCACAAACTCAGAGGTGCCTAAGACCCACTCGAGGCCTGCTACATCTATGGACCGTCAAAGACTCTGAGATTGAAGCCCTGGAAGCTGTATATCCAAAAAGATGCAACTGTTGGAACCTTCTGGAGAGCGATCTGGTGAAGTTCAGCCAGGCACATCCGAAAACAGAGCACCTCCAGGACTGAAAGTGTGTGTGCAAAGAAGCCAGGAGCAAGGACAGTCACTGCCGCACTGTTTCCAGAGAGAATATTCTGGAAACTATTAAACTGCCTGGGAATAAGGCAATGAATATGGGAGCCATGATTAAGTCAAAGAATACTTTTATACAGCAGTGGCATGAATAAACCTGATCTCCATGTGTGTACATAATCTCAAATATAAGTGTTGAGTGAAGAAAGTTGCAAAAGACTGCATGAATTTTCTGCATACACAAACATTGATATACTGCTTGTGGATTCAAAAATACGAAGTAAATTAGAAGACATAGTTGGTAAACACCATACCAATTTCACAAAAATGGTTTGTTCTGGGAGGAGGGGAAAGACATGGGGGAGATTAGTGGTACTTTTTAAGGCACTATGTCTAAAAAAACAACCAAATATGATTAAATTTGAATATCTGTTAAATGTGAAAGAGGGGTAGATATATATAAAATACATTACACTCTTTTCCCCCCCCCATACTTTTTTGGGTGTTAATGTTTTGCAGTTTAATTGTTTTTAAAATTTCTTTTAAAAGCTTCACAGGAGGCTCGGTGCCTGTGGCTCAATGGGCTAAGGCGCCAGCAACGTACACCTAAGCTGGCGGGTTCGAATCCAGCCCGGACCCACCAAACAACAATGACGGCTGCAACCAAAATGGCCGGGCGTTGTGGCGGGCGCCGGTAGTCCCAGCTACTTGGGAGGCAGAGGCAAGAGACTCGCTTGTGCCCAGGAATTGGAGGTTGCTGTGAGCCGTGATGCCACGGCACTCTATCCAGGGTGACGGCTTGAGGCTCTGTCTCAAAAAAAAAAAAAAAAGTTTCACAGGTGATATTATATATGGCCAGGGTTGGAAATTTCTGATCTAGGAGCATAAAATAATAAAAACCCGGTTACTCACTATCAAGAAATAATGCCTACAGAATGGCAATAATCTATTGCTCTTGAAGTTAAGTTACTAACTTAAATAATATTACACTGATTTAAAAAATCTTTCACATGGCAGGTAATTTCTATAAGCAATACTTTTTAAAAGACCAAGGTGAGGATGGGCACAGTGGCTCACACCTATAATTCCAGCACTTTGGGAGGCCAAGGCAGAGGATGTCTTAAGCTCAGGAATTGGAAACCACAGTATTCTGAGCAATACAGTGAGACCTTGTGTCTGCAAAAAAATACAAAAATTAGCCAGAAGGGGTATCACACTCCTGTAGTCCCAGCTACCCAGGAGGCCGGGGTAGGAAGATCACTTAAGCCCAGGAATTTCAAGTTGTAAGTCAGCTATGATGATGCCACTACACTCTAGCCAAGGCAATAGAGTAAGACCTGTTTCCAAAAAAAAAAAAAAAAAAAAGACCAGGTGTGGTGGCTCAAGTCTGGAATCTTAGCACTCTGGGGAGGCTGGAGGCTGGTGGACTGCTTGAGTTCAGGAGTTCGAGATCAGCCTAGGCAAGAGCAAGACCCCATCTCGACTATAAACAGAAAAACTAGCTGGGCATTATAATGGGTGCCTGTAGTTCCAGCCACTAGGGAGGCCGAGGCAGGAGGATAACTTGAGCCCAAGAGTTTGAGGTTGCTGTGAGCTATGATGATGCTGTGGTACTCTACCCAGAGCGACAAAGTGAAAGAGTCTCCAAAGAAAAAAGAGAGAGAGAGAGACTGAAGTTATTATCCAAGGAAAGCATTATTTCTCCAAGTGTGGGCCTCTACTCACCTATAGCAGAATGTGGAATAGACAGGAGGACAAAATTCTACTTTAAAATGCAGATTCCAAGGCCCCATCTTAGACCTACTTAATCAAAATCTCTGGATATAGAACCAAACTCTGAATTTCTCATAAGACGATGCACGTATGGGCATTATTCCTTAGTACACTGAGGAACCAAAAGTGTAACGCACTTTCTAAAACTTGTTAACACCATATATTTCTGTGTTCAATAAGGTGAGATCTGTCATACTCTGAAAATTAAAATGTGGAGAATGTTTTCCAAATCTTTAAGACTAATCATTCCACTAACACATTCACGCAGATCTAATAAAAACTGGTTTCCTGTACTGTGTATCTAACTTGAAGGATAAAGAAACATATGTATTCTGGGAACATAATTTCACATTGCCTCTCTCTAAAAAGAACTTCAAAAAGCCAACTGGGTAAAGGAGAAAACTGGCTAAGTCCAGGCCCGCCGCTGTTCTCACCAGAAGAGGCCCTGACACGATCTTCACCAAAGCCAACTGCAGTTTAACGAAGCACAGACCCCAGGCCTTGAACCAGACGTGCCTGGCACAGAGGGCGCCCCGAGTTTACTCTCAGCCCTGAAGACACCTTCTCAACTCTGGTCTGTAATTTTTACCACAAGTTTTCACCTCTGCACAGTTCTATCTCTGCCTCGTCATGCCTCTGACCTACACCCTCCCACCATCCCTGCCTTTCTTAACTTTTACTTTGGTCTGAGTTTCCTCTTGTTCGTCCACTTCCCTGTTTTCAGACAAAACTCTGTAATCTTGACTTTCAAGCCCTGGAAAAGCTTGAGTGAAAAACAACCTTGCACAGTAAACACACGAAAAGATGTTCAACCCCACTAGAAAACAGGAAAGTGAAAATCTTAAATGACAAAGGTAAAATTTCACAGCCGTCAGGTTGGCAAGGTATCAAGTCCAACGACAACCAGTGTCTACCAGAGGGAGCAACCGGAACTCCCAGATGCTGCCGGACGGAATGCAAATCGGCACAACCGCTGTGGAGAGCAGTCTGGCAATTGAGTAAGTGGAAGATTTCCATTTCCTCTGACCCAGGGATTCCCTTTCAGGTTCACAGCACTGAGAAACTGGAAACAAAAACTTGTACACAAGGAGACAAGTTCACAGCTCTTCACTGCACCGAGATGGCGCGCACACACAAAACTCTGAACCTATTGTGTGTACAGCAGTAAAATGAGCATGTTAGAGCATATTCCTAAGAAGGAATATTATATGGCAGTTAAACTATAATTATGCATATGTTAGTACATTGCAAAATCATAATTTAGAAAACAAGAGCAAATGAGAAGAATTTGTACAGTATTACAAAGCATGTTTAAAACACCAAGAAACATGACTGTGGCTCTCAACTATAATCCCAGCTATAAAAAGCACCTGAGGTGGGAAGATCACTTACAGCCATGAGTTCAAGGCCAGTTGGGGCAGCACTTTGAAGACCTTGCCTCTAAAAAATAAATAAATAAAATAAAACATGAGGAAGCAATACTATACCTAGTTTATGAATACATGTAAGTCTAATAAAAGTATAAAAACAAGTGATAAACACCGAAGCAGAAAAGTGGTCTCTCTGTCTAGAGGGAGGGACAGTGAGCTGGGGAAGGGCTCCCAGGAGGTTTTAACTGTATTTGTAGGATTTGATTTCTTCACATAAGTATTCACTCTTTCCAGCATACTTTCTTGTCTGCCCCAAATTAACCACCACACAGAAAAAGAAGCCCAAGTCTGAGCTAATTAAAAGGATGTGAAAGTTCTGAAAAGTAGCATCAGAACTTGCTGAGCAGGAAGAAGGCTGGACCTATGAGAAAGACGTGAAGCTTGGGTAACGACCAGGGTTTTTCCGAACCCCACGATCTTAAAACTATTTATAGCAAATAATCATTCTCAAAACTGCAGTAAAATTCCAGGTAGAATTGGAATTTATGACATACCCCAAATTCTAAGTTGTAATCCCAGAATGGAGCTACATTCCAAACAGCCTTCGGGTGGGGCTGGTTGCTGATACAGGGTTCATCTCAAGAAAGTTTCACTGGTTCATTTGTGCCTTGTAAGAGGCCTTTTCTCTTAAAAGACGAGCAAGTCCTCTTCGACCTTTGTATTTGGTTTCAGCACACTGAATGTTTATTCCCAGATGCTGTGTTAAAGTAATTAGACCAGGAGAGTTAACTAGACTAACAGATACCATCTTTCACAAGTCTCCCAGTCAGTCTGCTTTGGGCTGGCTTCCTAGGATAGAGATAAAACCATCCAGGGAGATCTTCCTGATGATGCCACAGAATTTAACCTAAAACCTCAACCAATTCAAACTAACTACAAAGAGCAGGCGGGGGAGGGGCGGCTCTGAACTAGGGAAATTTCTCCTAATTGCTAAAAGAATCAAAATTAAAAAGGATTTATAGGGTGGCGCCTGTGGCTCAGGGAGTAGGGCGCCAGCCCCATATGCCAGGGTGGTGGGTTCAAGCCCGGCCCCAGCCAAAAAACTGAAAAAGAAAAAAAAATTATAATTATAACCCAAACACACCAAAATTCCACATTAGTAAAACATAAATAGGTTTTATGGTATGAGTGGCATCCAGAAAAGGAATTACAATCTGTAATTCTAACAAAATATTAGCCTTCAACTTTGTTTTCTCTTAGGATTCCAAAAAAAAAACCAGAGAACTCTGTAGCCCTAATTGTCAGGTCTTGACCTACCATAAACTCCTGCATACGAGACCTGTGGGTACAGAAGAACAGAATTTTTTTCTTTAAACATTAACCGACCTCACCTCAGGCTTCAGTTTCTAAACTCAAACAACTATCAGCGTAGACCCTTCTAAATGACTTTACTCCTAGTTGACACATTCAGCTATACCTACAGTCATTAATCAGCCTTGAAAATGCAAAGCATAAAGAACAACAACAAAAGAAATAGCAAGACATCTCTTCCTCCAAATTAGGAAACTGAAATATTCTTTTTTTTTTTAGAGACAGTCTCACTTTTTTGCCCTCAGTAGAGTGCCATGGCGTCATAGCTCACAGCAAACTCCAACTCTTAGGCTTAAGCGATCCTCTTGCCTCAGTTTTTCATTTTTAGTAGCAATGGGGGTCTCACTCTTGGCTGGTCTCAAACTCATGAGCTCAAGCAATCCACCTGCCTCAGCCTCCCCAAGGGCTAGGATTACAGGTGTGAGCCACCTTGCCCAGTCTGAAATATTCTTTAAAAAAATGTGTTCAACCATTCTCAAAATTCTTGCCCCAAGTCAGTAGTTGACTTATCAAGATAAAACTATCTTTATAAAAATCCTCTGGCTGTTTCAAAATTTACAAAGGTCACTTTACCTTCATTTCAAGGTAACTTCACTTATATAAAAGACCTCAAACATGGTGTCAAATATTACTCCAGGGTTGCTGTACAGACGCTAAAATGATAACACTGGTTCAACAAGCTTTTAAACAAGGTAGTTAGGTAATCAAGTGGTCACTAACCAATTAAGAGAGATAGATTTTTATAAAGATTTTTTTCTAAAAACTATGACTAAGCTTCTTGTGCCCCCCCAAAAAATAAGTTTTACAAAATGAGAAAAACTAAGGTCCCCAGAAAAACAACGATTTGCCCGATGACACACCATTAGATTCATGCTTAGCTGGAGAGACACATAATGGTACAGATTCCAGTTTTAATTCACATTGACTATAATTTTCTTATGGAATAAAAGCCATAAATAGAAAGTATATCAAATTTTGGTCAAACAAATGTATGTTAAAGAAATATCCTGTTGTATTAATCAGTCTTTCCAATGAACTGCTTCTGGGATTTTGTTCAATCTTTATCTGTGCTGATATTATACTATTAAAACTGTTTCATCTTTCTTTTTTTTTTTTTGAGATAGAGAGAATCTCACCTGGTCCCCCTTTGGTAGAGTGCAGTGGCATCATAGTTCACAGCAACCTCAAACTCTTGGGCTCAAAAGATTCTTTTGCCTCAGCCTGCCAAATAGCTGGGACTACAGGCAGCCGCCATAATGTCTGGCTATCTTTAGAGACAAGGTCTTGCTCTGGCTAAGTCTGGTCTCAAACCCGTGAGCTCAGGCAATCCACTGGCCTCAGCCTCCCATGTGCTGGGATTACAGGCGTGAGCCACCATGCCCGGCAAATTGTTTCATCTTTACCAATGTTATGCCCACGAGTAACCACAAAGCTCCTTGGGGAGGGGACTCCCTTCACTCATTCACTAAGCACCTACATGCAACATGTGCCAACACTAACAGAGTAGGTGCTCATCAGAGGGCCGTTTATTGAAATAAAACTTGTAACTTATTTGATAAACACTATTTTCTCAGAGGTTCAGCTTATAGCACTATTAAAAAACGAAATGAAGATCATAAGATTTAGATCAATTTGCACTGGTACAAGTCGCATTTTGTTTCTCCTAACAAATGCTGCCTCTTTAGAAAATTCCTCAAATTCTTGAAACAAAACTTAAAAAAACTAAAAAAACTACGGCTCATTTGCAGAGCCATAAAAATACATAGGAAGTTAAATCCACTGATCTGGATAAAAATCTGAGGATCGTCAACAGGGGACATTTCCTCATGTCTGGTAACAGCCATGTAATTTTGGAAATTACAACATACCAGCCAAACAAGCTTTACTATCTGAGAACCAGCCACTGCTGTGTGCCCAAGCTGACTTGCTCTAAGCAAGTTGATCAAGAATTACTACAGCAGAAATTCACACAGAAGAAAAATGAAAACAAATGGGAACTAGTATTAAGCTTCCAATGGACAATAAAACTGCAGCAGGGTGGGGCACAGTGGAAGAATGAGGATATTTTCCAAGTCCCCTATATCTAAAACTGGCACGAGAAGTATGGGGAGGCCAGACAAAGTAGCTCACATCTATAATTCTAGTATTTCAGGTGGTTGAGGTGGGAGTTCAAGACCTGGCTTGGGGCCAGGAGCTCAAGACCAGCCTGGGCAACAGGTAAGACCTACAAAATAAAAAAGTAAGTGAACATGGTGTCCCATGCCTGTATTCCCAGTCGCTTGAGCCCAGGAGTTTGCGAGTGCTGTGAGCTATCATGATAGCACTGTACTCTAGCCCTGGCAACAGAGTGAGACCCTATCTCTCTCTCTCTCTAAGACAAGAGAAGAGAAAAGTGTAAGAAAATAAGTAGTGTTTAGTTCTTAATCACACACAATCACACAAAGGATATCCTACCAATTTTGTTCCTGCTCTGCTGGGTCCCTTCTTAATTGGTAGAGGAAACAAATCTACTCTCCAATGGAAGGTCTTGGTTTGTCCATCCTACCCCGGATGTCTTCTAACACCCTTTCTGGACACACATCAGCCTACTTTAAAACATGCCAAATGACCTGCTTTCAAAAGAAATTCAATCCTTACTTGCTCTTTCTACAACTACTCAAACCAGCTACGACCAAATGGACTTAGGAGGGGGAACAATCAATACATGCTCCAAAGAGGAGCTCTTAAAAGACCTACCTGGAAACAATTCATCCCCGAGAGAAGAATCTAAAGAAGGGTCCAGTGAATAGTTATGTCTGATCAGGTGAAAAGACAGCAGTTTCCTCATCACCAACCTTTCTCTGGGCAGTGAGACTCCAAGGGGCGGGGGTGACCTGAGCAGCCTTTTATAAGGGGCGGAGTTAAGGATTCCCAGCCTTTGTATTCTGCCATGCAGCTTGCTTTGCATAAATGAACATGGGAATTATTTATATTATTGGTGGTTGCTTCCACCAGGTCTGAAAAGACATAATCTCCACTGTCTCTTAAATTCCAAAAGTGACACAATAATGAAAAATGATGTTGACGATAACAGCTCACACTGAGTATTTTCCAAGTCCTAGGCCCTTTACCCCAGTAACTCATTTAATACAACAGTCCGATGAGGCTGAGATAGGAATCATTAGTATCTCCTTTTTATAGATAAGGAAAGTTAAAACAGACAGCAATTTGCTTAGGGACACAAAGTTAGCACAGGTTAGAACCAAGATTTGCACCCAGGAAGTCTGACACTAGAGCCCAAACTCGCCATCACTTGCTTAAGACACAGTGTCCAATAGGAACATAAAACTGCCTACTTAGGAATTAGTGGTTCTCCATTTCACCTGGGTGATGGTCCTAAATGTGGTCCTTTTAGGTCTCCACACGAGATGTCACTTCTCCAGACAATACCTGCTTCTCTCAGGTACTCCCTGTATCTTTCCTCCCTGGCTGAGTTTCACAGGGAACAGATTGTGACATTCAGCCCAGGTGTTTCAAGAAGCCCCAGCTGTGCTAAGAGCAAAAAAACAAAACAAAAAAAAGCTGGCGGCTGGCTTCCTCTTGGGACACACTAGCTCTCAAGTTTCTAGCTGCTTCAGTGCAGAGAGGTGTCACCACACACAAGCAGGACAGGAACCCCACCAAGGGCTGGGACTGTGTCTAGCTCCCCTGTAGGCCTGAGGCCACCCCCCCAGGCATGAGAAGGGTTATTCCAGTCGCTCCAGTTTCACAGTTCCCCTCAGGAGCTGGTCGTTGCAAAGACAATCTAAGAAGACAGACATCACCTTTCCATTGTGCCAAGCTACATTAATGGCCCTCAACAGAAACAGGAAACCTATCTCCTCAAGGAAAAGCAAGTCGGGGGAAAGCTCCAGGAAGCACCCCCATATCTAAGTTGCCCTGCACCCATCCCTGTGCAGTTACCACTGTGGGAAGCCCCAGCATTTGCTCTGCTGGCCCTGGCTGCCACGTCCCACTGACCAGACAGCAAGTCCACCTGTGTGCTTACACAGGGCTCCTGAACACTCCTGGGCCTTGTGTTGATCTGGCAACAGAATATGGGACAGAAGATTTAAAAGGCTATTCCATCCGGGAAGGGCGACCAGATCACCTTGCCTCAAGGCTTCTCCATCAAGCCTCCTTAGATTCCCTTTAGGGGCCAGCACTGCTAACTTCAAGGCAGCTTTTCCCCAAACTGGCATTGAAAGAGCACATGTTCCAGCTGGAGGCTGGGGTGGGGGGTGGGAGTCCTGCAGAATGAAGGCAAAGCACACACCCGTCAGCCCTGCACAGGGCAGCAGAGCCTTACTCCAAGCTGAGTTCCGTAAGGCTCTGATAAGTGAGGGTGCCAGCTGGATACACCCTGGGGACGCTAGGGCTGGAGGCTGTCCCTGCAGAAACGGAAAAGCCCAAATTACACTGACCACCAGGCCGTGGACCCAGACCCCATCCCAGAGATGTCTCTTGCTGTGTCCACGACCGCCCAGCCTCGCTGGGTTTACAGTGGACCAGGCAAGATAACCACGGAGATTCCTCCAAGCCCACAGCCGGCCCCACCCCTAGGGCCTGCACATACTGCTCTCATAGAACCTGTCCGCTTTCACGGATGGGGAAACTGAGGCATGCAGCCCCTAGTCCCGTGTTTTCCCAACCCAGGTGGTTGAAGTTCACTTCTCTAGCCACAACCGTGCACTTTTTCACAGCTTTATCACCCTTCAAATTTCTCCAGCCTCACCGACTGCTGCTGCAAAGTGAATTTTAAATACAATCGCAGGACTGAACTCAAAACTGGGATGAGGGCAGTCAGGGAGTCCCGCAAGGCAAGGATGGGTGCCCGCCACGTCCAGCTTCTCGCCGAGTCCCCTCCCCCGGGACGTCCGGGGTCTGGGGCTCCCTCCCCCACAGCCGCTTCCACCGCAACCCGAGGGCGGGGAGCAGCGGCGCGGCCCCGGGCGGCCAAACGGGCTCCGGGCTCCGGGGCGCGGGCCCCTCCCCCGCCGCCCGCCCGGCCCGGGGCCGTGAACTTGGGGCTGCGCGGCCCCCGCCGCGGGGCGCGTGTGCAGCGCGGGTTTCCCTTTCTTCGCCTCGCGGCGACCCCGAGGCGGCGGCGGCCACTCACCATATTACAGATGGAGGCGATGTTTCGGACAGTCATTAGTCTAAAGGTAGCAGCGATCCCGCACCGCCATCTTTACGAGGTGAAAACAGGGCTGTCCATGGTGGCGGCGGCGCGGAGGCCCGGGCCCGGCTTTCGGTTTGGCTGGGCGAGCGCGGCCGGCGGGGAGGCGGGGAGCGGAGCGGAGCGGAGGGGAGGCGGGGAGGGGCGCGCAGGGCGGGGAGTGGCGGAGCGAGGGAGCCTGGGCCGCGGCCGGGAGGAGGGGCGGCCGAGCGCGCCGCGAGAGTCCGCGCCGGCCCCCGCGCCGCCGCCCGGCCCGGCCGCCCGCCCGCCGGGGCCCCGCCTGGCTCTGCTCGGGCCGGAGCGCGCGGGCGCCTCCCCGCCGGGGCCCCGCCTGGCTCTGCTCGGCCCGGCCGCCCGGCCGCCCGCCCGCCTCCCCGCCTGGCTCTGCTCGGCCCGGCCGCCCGCCCGCCTCCCCGCCTGGCTCTGCTCGGCCCGGCCGCCCGCCCGCCTCCCCGCCGGGGCCCCGCCTGGCTCTGCTCGGGCCGGAGCGCGCGGGCGCCCCCGGCTCCTCCTCGGGCAGGCTCGGGGCCCGCGGCGCGGCCGGGCGGGGGCTGGACGGAGCGCGCGGCCCGGGCCACGCGGCGACGGAGGGGCCGGCGCGAGCCTGGGGCCGCCCCCCAGCGGCCCCGGGCTGTTGTCTTTCGGCAAGTGGAGGAGGCGAGGGGTGGGGGTGACTACGTCCAACTTTTAGCTCCTCCAGCCAAATGCCACCGGCGGGGACCCACGAAGTGAAATGGGGTCAGGACGAGGGAGTGGTCAGAAAGCCCCGGCGGGCAGTGGGCCGGCTGCCCAGCGGAGGGCGCCGGGAGGGGCGCAGAATCCGGGGCTGGGCGGAGGCCAGGAACCGCGCGTTCAGGCAGTTGGCCACATTAGCAGGTACAAAGGAGAAGTCTCGGTCCTGGGCAAGGACTAGGGACTGTTCAAGGAGAGGAAAGAGCGTGAACAAACTTTCCTGCATCTTCAAGGAAAACATACCCCTCTCAGGGGCACCAGCCTCTACTTTTCCAGACGGGTGCTGCACATGGGCTCAGACACATTCCCCTAATAGAAGGTCGTAGCTGCTGGCTCAGAGCGCGGGATCTGCACAGCACTTAGCAAATATGGTCACGTGAATTGAAGGAGCTGATTTCTGAAGACATGAAACAATCCTTTGAGCAAGGCTGCAATTTGATGCTTCCATAGGAGAAGTTGTATGAGTAAAACGCTGATAAATTCTTAGGTCATTAACTTAAGAGTATCCCTGGGACCTGTGGCAGAGCTAGAGGACAGCCGCCCATTGGGAGTTTTAGGGGTCTTGTTGACACTGTATTTTAAAATGGACGTAAGGAATAATACTCCTGTTTATGTTAAGTCATTTTACGTAAATCTTATTTTCAAATACATACTGATGGTAATAGCTAACTTTCACTTCACCATTGCCAGTCGTTACAATCTACATTCATGATCTTTAATCGCCACCGTAACTATCAGGTGGTAGGGGCTGTTATCTCCTTTTTGCAGGTCAGTAACATGAGGCTTAGAAGATTGTCTCACCCAGATGTTGTTACCTACATGTCACAGATGAAACTGTGGTACTAACCCAGGCTGGGCATTTTGGGGGAGGAAGAAAAGCCAACAAAACACCCAAACTAGTACCAGTGTCAGCATTGAGGCCTAGAATAGTTTATAAAGATTTGTGGAAATGTGCCTAAACAAGTCCAGAAACAACCTCAAGTTTAAAGCTCAGGCCTTGGGACTCAATTTCACAGAAGTTCCACTACAAAGGCTTTAATCCAAAGCTTTAAATGATATGGACATTTTATACCATAATAGAATTCAGTATTTCTGCCAGCATGGGCACGTGCACTGCAAAGTCCACAGGATTGAAAACTCCACTGACATAATGAAAGCTGAACAGCATTTGATTACCGAGTGTTGTATCAGCAAGTTAAAAGGATCTTTTGCATGCCTCTTAATGGCCTAAAACTGAAGCCCTCAATATAGACAAACATCCAGATTGAACCTTGAGGCAGTGAATCACATATACAACAAATCAATTGAACATAGCAGAGCTTGTCAGACTCATGAATGATTAAAAGTGTACATTTTACACTTCCAAGGGGTTGGTATTCACAGGTCTAAATTGGAAAATTCTTGCGTTGAAGAAGAATAACCATAACATTAGGTTTAGTCAGTGAGGAAACACTATTCAGAGCTAGAAGGAGGTAAAATCTTGAAAATGGTTGACAAGCTGATGAGAGAACTTTGTGGATAAGTGTTCCCCATGCAGAGAGCAGCTGGTATAAATTTAAGTATGAGAGGTTAAGACTGGGGAAAGCAGGCTGATGGAAGGACAGGATAGAGGCTGGCACCAGACAGCCTAGTGTGAGGGAGCCAGTCACTCCACGTGGAGTGCCTGTAACTATACCAAGTGTGGGCCCCAGACCAGCAGCATTGGAGGTTGTTAGAAGCACAGATTCTCAGTTCCCACCCCAGACCTAATAAAATCAGACTGCAGAAAGTGGGGATCACTGCTCCAACTAGTTTCTGTGATACACATAGAATTCCATTTTTGTCTCTCCTGTATCCATTCTCCTACTAGTAACAAGTCCTAGATTCCGCTTTGGGCAACCTTCCCTCTCCTACACCAAATGCAGGTGTGGCTAACCTGTCTGGGTGGCTCCCAAAGAAGGCACATGGTCCAGGGCTGGTCAATAAGAGCACTTCATGAGTGCACCCAGTCACAGCAATTGGTTCTGCAAAGAAGATGTAATACAAGCTGAGCCAATGAGAGTCAGCCCTAGGACTTCAGGGGAAAGAAGGCTCCCTTTCCTGAGTTTGCTGAGCTGATAGGATGTATGTTCAGAATTGCTATTTTCCCACTGCCTAAGAATGACACCAACACAGGAAAATGGAGCTGAGGAATGGAAGAGAGATCCTCTTGCTGGCCCATCTAAATCCTAAACTTTTTAGTGACTCAAGCCAGCAAAGTTACATTTTATTTATTTATTTATTTATTTTGGCCAGTTCAAATTAGGTACCTGCTACTCACAGCTATTTGTCTCCTTATCCCTGAAATTCAGTAGGCTCATTCTGAATTCTTGATGTTTCCTTTTCTCTCATCGCTGCCCTCTAAATTGATCTTTCCCTTGGGTGCTATGGATCGCACCTGTGGTCCCAGTGCTTTGGAAGGCCAAGGCAGGAGGACTGCTTGAGGCAAGAAGTTCAAGACCAGATTGGGCAACAGAAAGACCCTGTCTCTAAAAAATAAAAAAATGAAAGTCTTTCAAGGTTTGTCTCCTCCCTGAGGCCTCTCCGGATTCCTTTCCCCACACACTGCTCTCACTAACCCCAGCAATGAACTCCTGTGTCCAGGTAGCTAATATTCCCGTGCTTTCCCTCTGTAGTTACCGGGCTCTCCTCTCCCCCTCCCTTTGCTTAATTAACACCCACTCAGCCTTCAGATGTCGCCTGAGACAAGGCAGGACACCTTGTTAAATGGCTTTATAGCACCATCCATCTTCCCTTTGTGGTACTCCCATCTGTAATATGTTTATCTAACAGCACAGAATGGAGGCAGTAAAGTGGGGGACTCCAAGATAGACCCTGGTGTCAGACAGGCGGGACTGGCTGAATGACCTTGGGCAAGTATCTTAACCTCTCTCTGCCTCAATTTCCTTAACTATAAAATGAAGATAATACGAGTATTCCCCAGAGTAGGATTTTTAATTTATGTAAAGTATCTGGCACATAATAACCACTATATAAGTGATAGCTATTATTACTGTATGTGAGATTATTTGATGTCTGTTTCTCCGCTCACAAAAAAAAAAAAGGTCTGTTTTTAATCATCATTTTAAAGTACAGTGCCTTGTCCATAGGAGGAGTCAATACGTTAAATGTAGCTTCTCTCTAAGTGGTGTGGGAGCTCTTAGAGGGAAGGGATTTTCTTTTTTCCAGACAGAGTCTCAGTCTGTCACCCTGCTAGACTGCAGTGGCATCGTCCAAGTTCACAGCAACAGCAAACTCCTGGGCTCAAGTGATCCCATCAATGACTCCCAGAGTACTAGGATTAGAGGCAGGAGCCACCAAGCCCGGCTGAGCCAAGGAATCTTGTGCATTTCAGAAAATCTCATCCAGTCGCAAACCCTGTGCCTGACACCTTAATTCCTTTCCTTTCTTCCCTCCCTGTGAAATAGGCTGTACTTGATGTACAAATGCTGGTGAAGAGTCTGGTGAGGGAGAAATGTTTACTGGGTGCAGACTCGAGTTTGATTACCAAACTAGTTTCTGGGTTGTATTTCACTCCTGTGCAGAACTTCATGACAACCCTTTTTTTCTTACTCATCATGTATCCAACGAGTATTTATTACAGACATACTCTGTGCCAGACCCCATGTGTGGCACTCAGGACCCTGGGATGGAATTTCTAATACAGCATTCATTAGCATTATGAATATCTTTGCTACGATTGTGTGAGCTATTAGAAAAATGAAGATAAGTTGACTTTGGAATAAGCATCAAGTTAGAATTGCTACAACCAAAACTATGTCTAAGATCATGAGAGTACAGGTAGTTAAGATTCCCTAAGACTTTAAAACAACTGGCATATTTTGAAATACCATGGAAGTATTTTTTTTTTTTTTAGAGACAGAATGTCACTTTGTCACCCTCAATAGGGTGCTGTGGTGTCACAGCTCACAGCAACCTCCAGCTCTTGGGCTTAGGCGATTCTCTTGCCTCAGCCTCCCGAGCAGCTGGAACTACAGATGCCCACCACACGCCCGGCTATTTTTTTTTGTTGCAGTTTGACCGTGGTCGGATTTGAACCCGCCACCCTGGGTATGTGGGGCCAGCACCCTACTCACTGACCCATAGGTGCCGCCACCATGGAAGGATTTTTAAACTGAGTTGGAACATGATTTTGTTTTTTTTTTTGATAATATATTTGATTAACTGAAAGAACAGATTATTTTTGTTGGCCACACTATTGGAAAAGATAGTTAAAAGAAAAATTGCTCTTGGTGAGGCCAGTTAGAAATCAGTGGGGAGGAAGTTCCAGAATTGTTGGTAGCCTGGATTTGGGGGATCGACAGTGGAAAAAGGAAAGTAGACAGAACAGACTGAAGACCTTTTTTTGAAGTTGTCAGCTGAATCTGTGATTGACAAGGATGAAGGACAAGAAGTCCTAGGTTTCTGACTAGAATGAAAAGTAGGATCTTTTTTTTGTTTTTTGTTTTTTTTTTTTTTTAACTGGGACTGCTGAAGGAGGAGGGCCAGGTATAGGTGATCAGGGAGGATCGAGTTTGGTTCAGAGGTGCTGACTTTGACATAACCATGAAACACCTGAAGAATTGTAGCAAGTAAGCCCTTCACTGTATGAGTCCGGGGCTCAGGAAGAAAAGTCTATGCTGGTGAACTAAATCCAGGAGAATGAATACACACAATAATGGAGGACATGAAATTATGGATGCCCAGGGAGGGAGTATAGCGCAAGAATAGACAAGGGGGGGCCAGGTGCGGTGGCTCGCACCTGTAATCCCAGCTCTTGGAAGTCCAAGGAGGGTGGATTACCTGAGCTCACGGGCTTGAGACCAGCCTGAGCCAGAGGGAGATCTCGTCTCTAAAAAATAGCCAGGCGTCGTGGCAGGCACCTGTAGTCCCAGCTACTTGGGAGGCTAAGGCAAGAGAATCGCTTAAGCCCAGGAGTTTGAGGTTGCCGTGAGCTATGATGCCACAGCCCTCTACCGAGGCAACATAGTGAGATTCTGTCTCAAAACAAAAAAAGAAAGAAAGAAAGAAAGAAAAGACAAGGGGTCATGATGAAGAGCTCCACCATGCAAGGAGCAGGTGGAAGAGGAAAAGCCAGTGAAGACCAACAAAGGGCTTCCAGGTGGCGGAAGAAATGCCAGAGAAACATGTAACACAGCAAAAGCCAAACAGTATTTCAAGACGGAGGGAGTAAATAAAAGATCAAATGCAGCTAAAAGATCAAAGAAGACAAATAATAGCGTAATAGTGGTCACTTCTTGAACAGGGCTTTAAGAGTCATTCGGTCCTTCTGACAGCCCCGTGAAGGAGGCAGTATTAGAATCCTCATTTTAGAGAAGAGAATTGAGGCTCAGAGGTTCAGCTAACTTGCCCAGAGTCAAGTAAGCATTATCTCAGCAGAGCCTATCACAAAGGAGTCCTTTGAATTCTATCAAGGGCGGTTTGGGTGGAATGGTTAGGATGGAATTCATATGGGAATGGGTGACCAGTGAAAAGGGGGTCAGAAGACAGACTCTACATACGTTTGGCTTTGGAAGAAAGAAGAGATGCTTCATTCTGGTCTGTAAGGACCTGCCTTGATCTGGCTCACTCCTACGTCATCCAGCTCATAAGCCAACACGTCACTCTCACCCATCCTTCTAGCCTGCAGGCGCACAACTCCTCTCACCGTAATTTCCTTCTGTTTCAAGTCCACTTATTCCTTAAAACTCCTTCAGGCCCAGAGTGCTGGCTGAGGACTATAATCCTAGCACTGTAGGGGGCCGAGGTGGGAGGATCACTTGAGGTCAGGAGTTCAAGACCAGCCGAGCAACATATCGAGACCTCATCTCTGTGAAAAATAAGAAAATTAGCTGGGAGTGTGTGGTGTGTGGGCCTACAGTCCCAGCTGCTCAGGAGGCTGAGTCAGGAGGATCACTTGAGCTCAGGAGTTGGAGGTTGCTGTGAGCTGTGATGATGCCACTGCACTCCAGCCTGGGCGACAGAGCAACATCCTGTCTCAAAAAAACAAAAACAAAAAATAACAACGAATGGATCAAACCTTACTTCCATAGGAAGTCTCTCAGTCTCGTCTTCCTCAGTAACTTCTTGGAATTGTGTAGAAACTGACAGTGCCCAAGGTGGTGCCGGGTGCCCACACAGGAGTTTCTCAGACACTTAGCAGGTAGCTGTTTTTCCTAAACGCTTGGCTCACTTCTCCCCATCCTGCTTTCCTGGTGCTTTTCTCTCTCCCCTGCATTCTGGTTTTCATCACAGAGGATTGACAGCCCTCGTGTTGGAAGAACCACCTCCAGAAGGTAAGTGCTGGTGAGGAAGCTGAAGCAAATGAGCTTCCTAGAAATGAGACTTACTAGAGAGGGGTGGCTGTGGAATGAGGAGAGATTTCAGACAGCCACTTGAAAGAGGTGGGAGAATAAATGGGTTTGTCATGTTACTTGTTCCTTTTATCATTAATGTGGGGGCCCCTGAATATGTTCGCTAGTAAAAGGTGAAGGGCTAGGGGACAGCAAGTCTTGATGGGGGCAGTTAGAAGGGGCAGGGGTCGGATCAAGGCACAGGAGCTTTGGAAAGGAAGAAGTCCTTCCACTGAGTTGAGGAAATTAACCTGAGATGGCCTCCGTCTTCTCTAACAGTAACCCCAGGAGTTCCCAATGCTTTGTTCACTGCTGTATTCCTTAGAACAGTAGGCACACATGAGGTGCTCCATTAGTATTTGTTGACCAGGGGTATGATTGGCAGGTCAGGTCAGAAGAGCACTAAGCTGGCTCGGCACCTGTGGCTCAACGGGCTAAGGCGCCAGCCACGTACACCTGAGCTGGCGGGTTCGAATCCAGCCCGGGCCCACCAAACAACAATGACGGCTGCAACCAAAAAAAAAAAAACAAAAATGGCTGGGCATTGTGGCAGGCGCCTGTAGTCCCAGCTACTTGGGAGGTGGACTCGCTTGTGCCCAGAAATTGGAGGTTGCTGTGAGCTGTGATGCCACGTCACTCTACCCAGGGTGACAGCTTGAGGCTCTGTCTCCAAAAAAAAAGCACTAAGCACGGACTCTGAGATGAGCAGTACACCCCGGCAGGTTTAGAACAGGCTTTGGGGACATTTACATGCCTCCCACGCCCACAGACTTTACAATAAAGGAAGTGATTTCTCCTCTCCAGATCACTCCCCAGCATCCTCACAGCCCTTCACTATGGACCACTTCCATAGGTTTAAACAGCCCCCACCACCTGGCGGGAAGGCAGCGGCCCCTGGAATGAGACTTCCCTCCGGGGAGGGGGGCAGCACCTATAATTCTCTTTGTTCCTGTCCTTCTAGAAAGCTGAAAACCATGCAGCCCATTGAAACAAGGCAAGCCTGGCCTACATTCCCTCACCGTGTAGTTTTGTACCCATCCAGGGGTTAGGGTTCCACTTTTCCATTTCTTCTCGGAAACTAGGGTCTGAAGGCCAGATTCGGGTTTAGGTTTACTGGAGGGCCACCTGCTTAGTATCCCCTAGTGGTGCTGTGGTCCCATCCACCTCGAAAAGCATGAAACAAATGCTGGACACACCTACTGTCCCCAGAGGCCAGACTGCATAGAATGCTGTACTTATTTGGTAAGCCCTTCAGATCTTCATGAACTAGGCACATGGATTCTAAAGTCTCGAGTGCTAAGTGATTCATATGATTACAAGTGCTTTTTATGATAATGTTTGTTCATTTGGACCCTTTGGGAAAATTATACTATACATGTTTTCATTTTAGGCATGCTGGGCTCATTGCTTTGTGGACTTTTTATTTATTTATTTTTTAATTATTATTTATTATTAAATCATAACTTTGTATATTGATGCATTTATGGGGTTCAGTGTACTCCTCTGATATACAATGTGAAATGCTTACATTGAACTAAGTAACACATCCATCACAATTATACTCATTTCTTAATAGTTTTGAAATGTATCATTGCATCATGTACATTAGGTGAGGTCCCCCCAAATACCCTCCCTCCTCCCATATCCCCCCTTCCCTCCCGTCTCTCTCCTCTTCCCTTCTACTTTCTGGACTATAGTTATGTTTTGCCATTCATATGAGTGTGTAGGCGGTTATATATTGATTTCATAGTAGTATTGAGTACATTGGATACTTTTTTTTCTATTCTTGAGCTACCTTACTAAGAAGAATATGTTCCAGCTCCATCCAGGTAAACATAAAAGATGTGAAATCTCCATCTTTTTATGGCTGCATAGTATTCCATGGTGAACATATACCATAATTTGTTAATCCATTCATGGGTTGATGGGCACTTGGGCTATTTCTATGTCTTGGCAATTGTGAATTGGGCTGCAGTAAACATTCTGGTGCAAATGTCTTTGTTGTAAAATAATTTTTGATCATCTGGGTATATACCTAGTAGAGGAATTGCAGGATTGAACAATACGTCTACTTTTAGTTCCTTGAGTGTTCTCCAAACTTCTTTCCAAAAAGGTCATATTAGCTTGCATTCCCACCAGCAATGTAGAAGCGTTCCCTTCTCTCCACATCCACGCCAACATCTGTAGTTTTGGGATTTTGTGATGTGGGCTAATCTTACTGGAGTTAGATGATATCTCAAAGTGGTTTTGATTTGCATTTCTCTGATGATTAAGGATGATGAGCATTTTTTGTTTCGCAGTTTGGGCCAGGGC
>CAUYRH010077179.1:0-23089 GCA_963574655.1 Perodicticus potto
AAGAAACCCAAACAGCTCACAGGTAAGGCCTTTCCAGTTTGCAATCTCACTGCTGCTGCAGCCACAGCTGCTGGCAGGATTAGACTGAATGAACACACGCAACCACTTGCCAGATCTCCACTGCTTTTGCCTTCCTCAGGGGGTCCAGAAGTCTCATGCTGTCTCTCTGCATCCCCAAAGGGATGTTTCTGGGCAGATCCCTCCAGCCAGAGAAGCCTGAAGTCTTCTCTCCCCAGTCTCACCATGCCCAGTTGCAAGGAAGCTGTTACTCAGCCACCGTCTTAAAGCCCTTCCCTATATTTAAATTTTTTAATTAAAATAATTATAAATTATTTAAAAATTATTTAAAATCCAATATGGTTGGATTTTTTATATCCACTCTGACAATTGTGCTTTGTAACTAGAGAATTTAATCCATTTATATATAATACAATCACTGATATTTAGAGTTAAAACCCACCATTTTGTGCTTTTCTTTGTTTCATTTATTTATATATTTCTTTCTCTTCTTTTCCTTTCTTTTTGGTCCTACTAACCCTTGTCTCTTTCAGTTTGGATGACTTATTGTCCATTTTTTTCTTTTTTTTTTTTTTTTTGAGACAGAGTTTCAAGCTATTTCCCTGGGTAGAGTGCCATGGAATCACAGTTCATTGCAACCTCCAACTCCTGGGCTCAAGCGATTCTCCTGCCTCCACCTCCCAAGAAGCTGGGACTCGAGGTGCCTGCCACAACATCTGGTTATTTTTTGGGTTGCAGCTGTCATTGTTGTTTGGTGGGCCCAGGCTGGATTCGAACCCACCAGCTCAGATGTATGTGGCTGGTGCCTTAGCCGCTTGAATCACAGGCGCCAAGACTCTATTTTTTTTTTAATGGCTTGCCTTAGAGATTAAAATATGCATATTCATCAAACTCTAAATTTAATAAGATCTCACAGACAATATAAGGATCTTTCTTTACCTGCTCCAGACTTACTCATATACATTATTTTTGCTTGGTATTTTAATTTAAACTAATTTTATTAAAACTTTGTAGTGCTCAGTAACAATGTTCAGTGGTCAACACCAAAAATGGATATTGAATGCCTATTCTCCTTGGTCAAAGCAGCTATCTTTTTCTGCATTTTATATTATTACCCAAGAAGGAACTACTTCCACACAAAATCGGTGAAACCCTGTGAGTCCTCCCCATGATTTTCTGTGTGTTTATGATGGTTCTAGTATTTTTTTTTAAGCCTCTGAGAGGCCAACACATGGAGTTCCCACGCTCTGTGAACTTTTTTCCCCTACTTAAGTCTTTCTTTTCCTCCGAGCGCCCTTCACTAAGATTTTCAGGCTGAGGGGTTAGCTAGGAAATCAGGAACAGTTCTGAGATTCACAATTGAGGCTGTGAAGCCAATGGTTGCCTTAAAATGAATGCTTGGGATTTAAGGAGCCCTTAGAAAATATGAAGATAACAACCTTGATGAATGACAAAAATTGTGGTATTTTTCTTCTCTTTTTTGAATGTTTGAAGCTTGCAAAATTGGAAGTATAGCACAGTTGTGAAGATGTTCTTAGGATCCTTAACTCTTAAGATTTGAAAGAACACACCTTGATAAATATCTAGAAAGGTAAAACATTGCTCTTTTCAAGATAAATATCCCCCACCCCAGTTTTCTCCTAGTATTACTTGTATCCTTCTTTACCTGCAGGGGTGTTTTGGAGTTTAGAAATACTGCATCTTTGCTACTGTAATCAGCTGAAAGTCCTGTTAATGGAGGAACTTCCTGGCAGCTGAATATGAACTGAAAGTAGTGACTCCTTATCTTGGATAACATCAGCTGTGTTCTTCTAACCCATTTTTCCCCCTTTGTTGTTGTCTTTTCGTCTTCTATTCCTCTTCTTCCTTTTCCTCGTTCCTTGTTTTTTGAAGGAAGCAGAGTCACCACTTTTAAAAAGAAAACTAGTCACTTGTCTGTGTGCATAAGGCTGAGTGGAGGTTTAACACCCAGAAGGGGATTTAACACAATTGAACCTCCAACAGATTGCTGAGACCACCAAGTTCACACCACCCCTTCACAGCATGGCGAGAAGAGAACAGCCTGGGAGCACCAGGTAGGCTACGCCTGGAGCAACCTGGCCCTCTCCCCATCCCAAATGCTCCAATGCCCTGTCATTGTTAAGATTGCTCTTTTAGACTGGAAGAGGCCTCTCAGTAAAGCCTAGGTTATTGGCACTAGTGAAAGGTACGTTATCCCCCCCATCTATGGTCTGAAAATAAGTTGAGTACAGCACAATAATATACTTTGAGAGACGGAGACCATATTCTCATATGTTTTATTGCAATCTATTATAATTGCTGTATTTTATTATTGTTGTTAATCTCGTACTGTGCCTAATTTGCAAATTAAATTTTATCATAGGTAATATATGTATAGGAAAGACAGACTACATATAGGGCTTGGTACAATCTGCAGTTTCAGGCATCCACTGGGGTCTTGGAATATAGCCCCATGGACAAGGGGGGCTACTGTATTGTCACTGGTACCAAGTGCTTACTATGCCCAATGTTGTTCACTTGGTGATGCTTTGAAAGCAAGATTGTAAATCTCTGTCTTGGCTAAAGCACTTGTGTGGATTAGGAAAGTTGAAGGCAAGGCTCCATGTACACGCCAAGATGAAGAAGGGTTTCCGATCCCGTCTCCCGAAACCCAAACATCTCAGATATGTTCTCCACCTGTCACTTAGCGTCTTATCACTTAGTTGAAAGTTGACCTACTTGTTGATGCCGAGAGCGTAGGAAACTGGTTAAGCAGGAAATTGGCTTTTAAAACAAACAGGATGTGTATTCTAATTACTAATTTGTCACTAACTGGCTGGTGATTTAATATCTCTGAGTCTCACTTTCAACAACTGTCAAATAAACAGTAACAGATGACACTTCTTATTCCTTTGGGTGTGCCTAAAACTGTATTACACAAGTATCCTTTTTTTTTAGCTTGGTGCCCGTAGCTCAGTGGTTAGGGCACCGGCCACATACACTGGGCTGGTGGGTTCAAACCTGGCCTGCACCAGCTAAAAAACAAAAATGGCAACTGCAACAAAAAAAATAACCGGGCATTCTGGCAGGCACCTGTAGTCCCAGCTACTTGGGACGCTGAGGCTTAAGCCCAAGAGTTTGAGGTTGCTGTGAGCTGTGATGCCATGGCACTCTCTGGAAGGTGACAAATTAGACTCTGTCTCAAAAGAATACATTTTTTTTTCTTTTTTACAGTAGCCTTCTGTTTTTTACACCTATTATGCCATGAATTCATAGGGAAAAGGTTCCAGCAGCTCAGGGGCCTTTCCATTGAATGTGACACAGCTTGCTATGCCTATTATGCCAAGAGTTCATGGGCATGGGTCCCAGCACCTTATGCTCCTGTTCCATTGGTTTTCGTGCTTCTCCTGTGTGCCTACTATGCCATGAATTCATAGGGAATGGGTTCCAGCAGCTCAGGCTCCTTTCCGCTGGTTCTCACAAAGTGTGCTTCTCTGGGGGGAGCAGGCTGGTGCTTCGGTTGAACCTAGCTACCTTTCTCTTTGGCTTCCTCCTTTTTCTGATCATTTTCCTTCACGTGTCTTAGGAAGCTATCTTGGCTCTGAGAGTGCTTGATATGCTCAATACAAACATTAGTCCTCCTGGCAAGAATCTTGCCCTTCACCTGTTTGTTTACAACAATGCCAGCCCATTGCTGGGTGACACGTGGACTCTTCCAGTTTTGCCACGTCAACATCTGTGTGGCACGCCTTTTTGAATAGGGCCCATTCCCTTGATATTTACGCTATCACCTTTCTTGTAGATTTGCAGGTATGTGGCCAAGGGAACAACTCTATGTTTTCTAAAAGGCCCAGAGAACAGGTGTCAGGTCCCACCCCCTTTTCTCTTGGTGTTCGTCATTTTGTGAATTACTGGAAGATGGCATCTCTGGCCGAAAGGCTAAGAAAGAATTGCCGAAACTTTTAATCAAAACCACTACCTCGTACGGAAGACTCGGTTACTGTTTCCACTTTATAGATAAGGACAATGAGAATTTGAAGCACTTGTGTAACATGCCTGATATCAGCCAGGAAGGGGTGTAATTAGGTCTCTCTGTTTCTCCAGCCCTGAGTCCCTATGTCGAGAGAGTGGGCTAAATGAGTTCTCTGGTCCTCAAGCTTATGTCAATCGGTTCGCTGAAGATGGGCATGGTTGGCTATGGGAACACAGTTTCATGTACAAACTTTTATTTTTTTTCAAAATATACATTTTTAAAGGAAAATAATTAAAATGTAGTCCTTTTTGCTTCTGTCTTTACATTACCAATTATTAACATCAGTGCCCAAATGAAAACCAAAGAGTTTGGACTCAAAAACTATCTCCCCCCTGTAAAATCTTCCCTTGTGCCTAAGTCTGTACAAAGTCTCTCGTTTTATGAGGGTTCTCTTAATCGCTTTACCATGAAGAACAAAGCACTCTTTGGGAACACCAGGTAGCCTGAACGGATCTCAGTTGTGCTCAATTTGGATGCTTGTAGGAAACAACTGGCGAAACTGACACTTAAAAAAAAGCCAGTCATGCCCGTATTCAGAGGTTGTGGCGCCGGCCACATACTCTGAAGCTGGCGGGTTCGAACCTGGCCAAGACCAGCTAAACAGTGACAATTGCAACAAAAAAATAGCCGGGCATTGGCTCGGCGCCTGTGGCTCAACGGTCTAAGGCGCCAGCCACGTACACCTGAGCTGGCGGTTCGAATCCAGCCTGGGCCTGCCAAACAACAATGACGGCTGCAACCAAAAAATGGCCGGGCATTGTGGCAGGTGCCTGTAGTCTCAGCTATTGGGAGGCGGAGGCAGGAGACTCGCTTGAGTCCAGGAATTGGAGGTTGCTGTGAGCTGTGATGCCATTGCTCTCTATCCAGGGTGACAGCTTGAGGCTCTGTCTCAAAAAAAAATAGCCGGGCATTGTGGCAGGTGCCTGTAGTCTCAGCTACTTGGGAGGCTAAGGCAAGAGAATCACTTAAGCCCAAGAGTTTGAGGTTGCTGTGAGCTGTGACACCAGGGCAACAGCTTGAGACTCTGTCTCAGGCAAAAAAAGAAAAAGAGAGAGAGAGAGGTGAAACAGATTTAATCATGATACTAGGATTTATGATCTCACATTTGGGACGATTATATAGATTTTTAAGGAATTTATTAATCAACTTAGAAACTTTATAGAAAGGGCTTAAATTGTGGAAGACACGAATGGAAACATATAGGATGACATTTTTGCAAAGAATTTTTCCTACTATTGGCTGATTGGGCCCTTGGGTTTTGGGATAAAAGACACACTATATGCAAATTTAAGCATTCATCCAACACTCGGAAGGAAGTGAAAATGATATGCTCTGTTAAAGTTTTATAGGACTTGAAAAGTAGCTCTGGTGCTCATAGAGAGCCTGAGATTGAAGCTGCCTAAACACCATTTGGATAAAACTATTCCCCAAGTTGTGAAAAAAGGCAATTTCTAAGTTAACGTTTATGTCATTTTCATTTATTTATTTATTTTTTTGTAGAGACAGAGTCTCACTTTATCGCCCTCGGTAGAGTGCCGTGGCGTCAGACAGCTCACAGCAACCTCCAACTCCTGGGCCCAGGCGATTCTCCTGCCTCAGCCTCCCAAGTAGCTGGGACCACGGGCGCCTGCCACAACGCCCGGCCATTTTTTTTGTTGCAGTTCGTCCGCGGCCGGGTTTGAACCCGCCACCCTCAGTGCATGGGGCCGGCGCCCCACTGACTGAGCCACAGGCGCCGCCCTATGTCATTTTTAAAAGTGCACAGAAATGCACTTACTAAATGTAATGCATAGATATTTGACTATCTCAGCTACATCCCAAAGTTCACACATCAAAATTGTCAACATGGACCCTAAAAACCTTTGTTGTCCTTTCTTATTAAAAAAAAAAAAAAGCCATCACTTTACATTTGAACACATATTCTTTATAATTCATAAAGATTTCTATTAAATACACCTAATTCGGCTCGGCGCCTGTGGCTCAACGGGCTAAGGCGCCAGCCACGTACACCTGAGCTGGCGGGGTCAAATCCAGCCCGGCCCCGCCAAACAACAATGACGGCTGCTCCCAAAAAATGGCCAGGCATTGTGGCAGGCACCTGTAGTCCCAGCTACTTGGGAGGCGGAGGCAGGAGACTCGCTTGAGCCCAGAAGTTGGAGGTTGCTGTGAGCTGTGATGCCACGGCGCTCTCTCCAGGGTGACAGCTTGAGGCTCTGTCTCAAAAAAAAAAAAAAAATACACCTAATTCAGTTTGGAGACCTTAACTGAAATATGTAACTTTAAATACATTTGCATTTTCTCCCTAGGAATGAAAAAGTTTTGAACTGCTTATACCAAAATCCTGATGCTGTTTTTAAACTGATCTGCTTTCCCTGGGCAGGAGGTGGCTCCGTTTATTTTGCCAAGTGGGGTCAAAAGATTCACAATTCACTGGAAGGTATGTTAATTTTTATTACCATGTAAGCAATTTGCAAGGTCTGAAAACCTGCACTCACAGGAATTTAAGTTTCGTAAACATGCTCCTCCTTGGCAGGTAATTAATAATAGACATTCAAGACTGCACTTGAGTAGGATGTTTTTTATATTCTAAAGTAAGTTGTCTTTACTTTGTTATTCTTGTTGGAGCTAGAAGGGGTTGTCGTGCTAATACTGCATCTTTTAATGTAATTATTGATATGCTTGAAATGAATCAATCGTCTTTCATTCGTTTCCAATTTGCCCTGTGAATTGTTCAATTTCCCCCATTTTCTTCTTTTCTTGAATTTTTAAAAAACTATTCTGTGTATCTCTAATGTTGTCTTATTAGCCGGAGTGCTTTGTCTAATAGCAGTGAATGATGAGGGATCATCATAATCTATCTTCAAATTAAGACCCTGATAGCAGATACTTCCATTCCCCTCCTGTCTCTTTGCTATTGTCATACGTTTTACTCTTACAGTGAATTTTTATTATTTTTGCTTTGAACAGATAATTATATTTTAATTTTTTAAATAAGAAAAAACACCTTTTCTATTTATCCACACTTCTATTATTTTTAGCATCTCTTCCTTTGTGTAATCTTAATTTCTATTTAGAATCATTTTTCTTCAGCCTAAGGCAGTGATTTTCTTTTCTTTCTTTCCTTCTTTTTTTTTTTTTTTTTCGAGACAGAGTCTCGTTTTGTTGCCCTTGGGAAAGTGCTACAGCATCATAGCTCACAGCAACCTCAAACTCTTGGGCTCAAGTGATTCTCTTAGCTCAGCCTCCTGAATAGCTGGGCCTACAGGTGCCTACCACAACACCCAGGTATTTTTTAGAGATGAGGTCTGATTCTGGCTCAGGCTGGTCTCAAACCCGTGAGCTCAGGCAGTCCACCTGCCTCAGCCTTCCAAGTGCTAGGATTATAGGCATGGGCCACCGCACCTGGCCTATGCAATGATTTTCAACCAGTGCACCCAGAGAGGATCTTAGGTGTGCTATGAATTTTTTTTTCCTTTTTTTTTTAGAGGTAGAGTCTCACTTTGTCACCTTTGGTAGAGTGCCCTGGCATCACAGTGAAAATTTTTAAAAATCACTAATTAAATCACTTTCAAAAGAAGTTCAAAGCACAAAGAACAAAAGTTCATATCCAAAAATAAGTATATAGGGTCGAGCACAGTGAGTCACCCCTATAATCCCAGTACTCTGGGAGCCCAAGGCAGGCAGATTGCTTGAGCTCAAGAGTTCAAGATCAGCCTGAGGAAGAGTGAGACCCCGTCTCTGAAAAATAGCCAGATGTTGTGGTGGGTGCCTGTAGTTACAGCTGCTCGGGAGGCTGTGGCAAGAGGTTCACTTGAGCCCAGCAGTTTGAGGTTGCTGTGAGCTGTGAAGCCACGGCACTCACCCTCAGGGCAACTGAGTGAGACTTTGTCTCAAAAAAAGAAAAGAAAAGAAAAAGAAAAGTAAGTATACCCTTTTTCTTTTTTTGTATTCTTTCTTTTGATCAACATAATTTAAGTGTGCCCATGGAAGATTAACTATAAGTACCATGAGATTAAAAAAAGGTTGACTTGGGAGGCTGAGGCAAGAGAATCGCCTAAGCCCAGGAGTTGGAGGTTGCTGTGAGCTGTGTGACGCAATGGTGCTCTATGGAGAGCCATAAAGTGAGATTCTGTCTCTATTAAAAAAAAAAAAAAAAGTTGAAAAACACTGGCCTAAGGAAACATTTTTTTTTCAATCTTAATAAGGAAATTTATTTATATTTTGAGACAGACTTTATGTTGCCCTCAGTAGAGTGCTGTGGCGTCACAGCTCACAGCAACCTCCAACTCTTGGGCTTAAGCGATTCTCTTGCCTCAGCCTCCCAAGTAGCTGAGACTATAGGTACCCGCCACAACACCCGGCTATTTTTTTTTTTTTTTTTTTTTTGTCATTGCAGCTGTCATTGTGTTTAACTGGCTGGGGCGGGGTTTGAACCCATCAGCCTTGTTGTATGTGGCTGGTGCCAAGCCTTAACAAGTACATTTAAACACGTACTACAAAATGGATTAACTCAAAGACATGATGCTACCGGAAATAAGCCAGATACAAAAGGGCAAATACTGTTACGATTCCATTTATAATAAGTATCTTGTCAAATTCATACAGACAAGAGTAGAATGGAAGTTACCAGGGCTGGGTGGAAAGGGGGAATGAGGAATTGTTTAATGGATACAGAGTACATTTTGCAAGATGAAAATAATCTGAAGATTGGTTAAACAATGTACATGTATTTTAACGATAAGGAAATATACACTCAAAAATGGCTATAATCAATTTGTTATGCATATATATAAAAAATGAAAAACAATCTTATCTGCTCATCAAAAATTACTTTCCACTCCTTTCCCTGTATTCCCCCAACCCCCATTTCAGCTAGACTGCTCTCTTCATAGCACTCCCAGAACCTCTCTCGAGCCTTTGCCCCATGGCGTTTCTTCTCTGGAATGCTTTCATCATCATCCAACCACTGTCAAAAGTTTGCTTGTGCTTTCGCGCCAAAGATGTTATCTTTTAGATCCAACCAGTAGTCACATCCTCCAAGCAATCATTACTCTTTCACACTACAGTCCTCTCCCTTTCCTGCAGCACACAGAAGGCCACACACGTGGATTGATTGTTTTAGATGCAAGGCCCCGAGATGGGGGATGTGATTTGACAGTTCTGTACCCCTCTCGCAACAGACACACACTCATTAGCACAGGGCTGAGCATGCAAGAGCTTCAGTAAAAACTCAATTCACTGGACAGAGAGTGATCTCAATACGATGTCAAATTACCGGCGAGCGAGTGTAGGGGCTTGGCGAAGCAAAGCCATTGAGTCCTTCAGCATCCTTGAAAACATCCCTATAATTTGTATAGCTTTTTACCCTTCAAACACTTCCCCACATGTCTAATACCATCCTGATTTGCTTTCCTTTATGAATGACTTTGGTAATTTGTCTGAAGAGCTTTTTGTTTTCTTCAAATCTTCAAATTCTAACTAACTCAGCTACTGGGGGTCATTTTTTCTCAAGCATAGACCGTAGTCCCTGTCTTACTTCACAGTTTGCATGAATAAGAGTTTCGGGTATTTGTCCTTGTCCAGTGATTTTGTTTAACTTTTTTCTGGGTCCCCATGCTAGAAATTCTTTTGCCTTCCACGGCTCTGACTTCTTTTGTAATCTTTCCCAGCTTCCTTCCTTTAGCCTTCCTCTCTTAGCTCTCTTTCCTGTCCTCTGTGTCTATTTTTTTTTTTTTTTTTTTTTTTTTTTTTTATACAGATCCAAAACCTGTAACCCTGGATAGAGTGCTGTGGCATCACAGCTCACAGCAACCTCCAACTCCTGGGCTCAAGTGAGTCTCCTGCCTCCGCCTCCCAAGTAGCTGGGACTACAGGCGCCCGCCACAACACCCGGCCGTGTTTTGGTTGCAGCCCTCATTGTTGTTTGGCGGGCCCGGGCTGGATTCGAACCCGCCAGCTCAGGTGTACGTGGCTGGCGCCTTAGCCCGTTGAGCCACAGGCGCCGAGCCCTCTGTGTCTATTTAAATACAGCACTTGGCATTTGTGATGTTATGCGCAACCCCGTTTAGTCATTATTCAATGTCTTCCCAGTCTTCTGTCGGTTCTTTGTGCAACTGTCTATTTCCAGGCAGAATTTTAAATCTCCGAGTCATGGTGTTCTTTCATTCCTGCCACTCGTTTGATTGAATTTCTTCCATCTTGGAGTGTTGTTTTCCTTCTGCTTTGTGCATTTTTTTATATATTTATTTTTATATATTTTTTATTTTTTTGCAGTTTTTGGCTGGGGCTGGGTTTGAACCCGCCACCTCCGGCATATGGTGCCGGCGCCCTATTCCTTTGAGCTACAGGCGCCGCCCATGCTTTGTGCATTTTTTTAAACAAGTGTTTTTATTAGCTGAAAAAAGTTTGATTTGTCCTTTCTGTATACTGCATGATACATTGACTTCCTTTTACGAAGACCAGCAGTGACACAGGTCATTCCACCCGCTGTGAGGTGGCTCCTTGCTCAGTTTACTCAGTTTTAGTTCAAGGGCGCCCTCTTCTGTTACCATAGCGAAGTGCAGTCTTTAAAATCATAAAAGACACTTTGTTCGTCTCAATGAGGCTGTGTCATCTAATATTTTCTGTAATGTTCTGATATTTTCATGTTCCTGTCACCCTATTCTTTCAGCCCCTTCCTTTTTTTGCTAACAGGCTTCCATGAAACGTTTTCCTTTCTCAAGCTGCCTCTCTCTCCCTGCAGGTGCAATGTTCCCAGCTCTGTTCCTCTAGCTTTCCAGGTCCCTTCCTTGCTAAACGCAGGTAACCTGTACTCTGACACCAGGTCTCAAACAAAATACTCCATTCACTGGAAGAAGAGAGACCTGAAATGCACGTACAAGTGGGAAGTACATAGAAATTATAGGAAGTACTTTCAGATGAGGTTTTTAATCAACAACTGATGGGTCATGTTCACCATTAAAGGCTACTCCTTTAAATGAGTTGTTCAATAGCTGATACATAAAAATGTCCACCACAAGCATAATCATGTCCACTACACCCCTGAACTACATAAAAATATTGTCAAATTATTCTCTGAAGGAATTACAGTGATTTATAGTACCAAAGCATATACGCAAATTCTTATTGCTCTTTGTTAACACTGTTCCAATTTTTTACCATCCTGAGTATGAAATTATTCTGACTTTAAATTAAATAATCCTTATTATAAGGGAGAGTGGGCATCATGTCCGGTATGTATTGGCTATGTATGTTTTCTTTCCTACGGGCTTCTTGTAAGTGTCTTATGCCCACTCCCACCCCATTCAGAACCAAGGCAAAACCAGAAAGTTCTTGTTTTCTCTTTTGCCAGTAGGATGATATATTAATATCTATTTTTCTAGTCTACCTTTTCACAGAGGATTTAGACTTTAGAGTTTCCTAGATTTATGTAAAGGACTCAGTTCTACCTCTCAAAGTTAAGGCATATCAATGCCTGCCTCTTAACCTTTTGTAGGTCACCCTTGAAATCTGCTACGTTGCTTTCCATACAGGACATGGCCATAGGAGAACCCTTCCATCACACATGCTCACCACTAGAATTCCCAGTTCCTTTTATCATTTTAATTTCTTTCTGGCCAGGGCTGGGTTTGAACCCACCACCTCCAGCATATGGGGCCCTACTCCTTTGAGCCACAGGCACTGCCCCCTTTTATTTTAATTTCTACATTTTCCCTTTACTGTGTGAGCTAAACTATGCATCTAATTACACACATTTCAACTAGCATTTCTAGGTATTTTTAGTTAGAGCGTACTTTTCAGATATCTAGCCTACTGTTTTTATGCTCTTGCTTTTCTTAGCAAATTCTAAAACTTTTCCCTCACTGGACTTAAGCATTGTCATGTTTCTTTGAAATTGTTCACATCGTGTAAATGTTAGCTCTTTAACCACATCACAGTATCTCATGCATAGTTTGTGTATATTAACTTGTGTTGTTTTGTTTTGTTTTGTTTTTGAGACAGAGTCTCACTTTGTTGCCCTTGGTAGAGTGCCATGGCATCATCAGAGTTCACAGCAACCTCAAACTCTCAGGCTCAAATGCTCTTCTTGCCTCAGCCTCCCAAGTAGCTGGGACTACAAGTGCTCACCACCACACCCAGCTAGTTTTTCTATCTTTAGTAGAGATGGGGTCTTGCTCTTACTCAGGCTGGTCTTGAACTCCTGAGCTCAAGGAATCCTGCCTCAGCCTCCCAGAGTGCTGGGATTACAGGCATGAGCCACCATGCCTGGCCTAACTTCTGTTTTTCAATCCCCAGTGCACGCCATAAGGCTTGCTGGAAGAGAAAGTCGCTTTGAAGAACCTTTTGCAAAGGACATCTACCAGGTGGTTGATGAAGTTGTTTGTGCCCTTCTGCCAGTCATCCAGGATAAACCGTTTGCATTTTTTGGCCACAGGTATTGGAAATCTTTTTTCCAAGACATCTGAGGGAGTTTATCCACTCATGACTCTGAGGTTAACATTGTCCGTGCCCTGTGGGATGGATACCTTTTCTATTGATTAAATAGCATGTGGGGTAATTATGACCAATCACAGCTTTTACACTTCACCCATTTGCATAGTAAGAATACCTTTTTTCCTTTTAGGCAAAAAAATCAACACTTGTCAAATCAAGAGTCTAACAGCCACTTGTATTACATTTATTTTGAAAATTAAGTCAAATCAAGATTCTAACAGCCACTTGTATTCCCTTTATTTTGAGAATTAATAACTATATAAATAGTATATGTTTCTTAAGCTAGATTGTATAACTGCGAGGTCAGGTCACAGACCCTGGGGTTCTGACTGCTTCTTGGACAATTCCTTAGACCAGCGGTTCTCAACCTGTGGGTCACGACCCCTTTGGACTGTATTAAAGGTTCATGGCATTAGGAAGGTTGGATTAGTTTCCTCCTCTATGAAGCTGGAGTCATAATAGTCCCGATGTGTGAGGATTAAGTGAACAATGAGGTAAATAAATGGGCGTATAGTAAGGACTCAACACATTTTGGCTACTATATCAATATTTATAGATATGGTTTAACCAAACTTGAAAAATAAAAAGTACCCATCATTCTACCACCCAGATAATGATGCTTTAAAATCTCGCTGGGTTTTCTTAGTATTTTTAGATTGTGGGGACCTATTTTATATCTTTACTTGACCTTTTTTCCCTTGCTGCTATGAACATCTTTCACAGCCTGTAAGTAGCCATTGTTTCCTGAGTCATTTTATTAGTGTCCTTTTGTGGCTATGATTTATTGCTATCTCTTTCTGTTATAAACAATACTTTGTTGAGCATTCTTATAGAAAATTTAGCATGAGTCTCTTATCAGTTTCTTAAGATAAATTCCCAGAATGTGTTAAATGATATGCCCATTAACCGTATTTCCAAATTACCTGCACTTTACACTCCATCAGCAATGAACATGTGACTGCATTTCCTTTTCTTTCATAAAATATGTCAATTTATAATTTACAAATGAACAACCTCTGGCAATTTGTCTACAAAATATATCTAGATAATATCTACAGCAGTTCACCGACTCGGTGGTCCCAGTGACCTTTTTTGCTTTCAAGATGCACCTCAGAAAGTTTTTATGTGTGATGTATCAATACTTCAATATTATATATTTATGAAATATTTCAATATTTACTGTATTAGAAAGTAAAACTAAAAAATTTCAAAGATATTGAATTATCAACTTGTCTAAAAACATTAACAAACTCATTATATGTTGACATAAATAAAATATATGTATATTTTTAAATTTTTATTTTTATTATTTTTTTTTTTTTTAGAGACAAAGTGTCACTTTGTCACCCTCAGTAGAGTGCTGTGGCATCACACCTCACAGCAACCTCCAGCTGTTGGGCTTAGGCGATTCTCTTGCCTCAGCCTCCTGAGTAGCTGGGACTATAGGAGCCTACCACGACGCCCAGCTATTTTTTGTTGCTGTTTGGCTGGGGCCGGGTTTGAACCCACCACCCTCGGTATATGGGGCCTGCGCCCTACTCAATGAGCCACAGGCGCTGCCCCATAAATAATATATTTTTATGGAAAAGACTAACATTTTCCAAAAAAAATATGTAGTAAGAAGAGTGGCCTTATTTTATACTTTTGCAAATCTGTTTAATGTCAGACATAATAGAAGGAAGTTGAATTATTGCAATATCCCATCCCATGTCTTATAGTTTCTGGAAAACTCCACTGAGCACTCATGAGAGAATTAGAGTTAAAAAAGGCAAATTTCTTTTTAGTATTTAATCCTGAAAATAGCTTTGCCCTCTGGGACTACTTGTTAGGGTGTCAGAAATTCCCAGGGGTGCCCAGACTATACTTTGAGAAGTGCTGATATATATACTGTCTAAGGCAGTGGTTCTCAACCTTCCTAATGCCACGATGTATTTTCATTGTTACAAAGGAGTCGCAACCCACAGGTTGAGAACCGCTGATCTAAGGCATAGTGCCACACATCTTTAAGGTAGGAAAGAAAATTTAGAATAATTTCCATGTTATGGAAAAGAAGCATTAAATCCTATAATGAATTTTCTAGGCTGTCTCTGAGGCATTTTTTATGCTGACATAAATCACTGAAAATATACCTTTTACAGCCAGCACTTATGAGCTTTCCCCTTCCCTCTATTCTATGCTCAAAGCTCCAGGGCAAAATGTATATACATCAGAATGTTTTTCGAATATAGTGTCCCCACTTTCCTAACTTACCCAAATTCTTTAGTATTCCTATATTTTTATAATAGCACCTATGATTTGTATTCGGAACTGAGTGTATATGGGATTTTTTGGGGGGGTTGTTTTTTGTTTTTAAACAGAGTCTCACTATGTCACCTTAAGTAGAGTGCTGGGACGTCACAGCTCACAGCAACCTCAAACACTTGGCTTTAACGATTCTCTTGCCTCAGCCTCCTAAGTAGCTGGGACTACAGGCACCTGCCACAACACCCGGCTATTTTTTGGTTGTAGTTGTCGTTGTTTGGCAGGCCCAGGCTGGATTCGAACCTGCCAGCTCCAGTGTATGTGACTGGCGCTCTAGCCGCTGAGCTACAGGCGCCAAGCCAAGGAACTGAGTGTATATTGTTATCTGAAGTGTTTATGCATGAAAATTCTCTGTGTGTCCTAACATTGTGATGAATAACACTTGTATACATGTATGCTTATATGTAGATAAAATATTGTAAAATGAAATATGTAGTAAGAACAAATAAAGAAAATATACCTTTTACAAATCAGATAGGGTCATTCATCAACTAACATTTTTCTTTTGATTATAACATAATCCTTGCTGTGTTCATGATACTTGTTGCCACTGATTTTTGAGGGAGGATCATGTTTGTGTTTTCTGGTTTTAGTATGGGATCCTACATTGCTTTTATGACCGCACTACACTTGAAAGAGAAGTATCAGCTAGAACCAGTGCATTTCTTTGTATCAAGTATAACTCCTCCCCATGTAAGTAATTTAGCTTTTTTTTAAGGAAGAGCGGTGGAGAGGAGGGAAATGAGGGTGGGGGGGGGGAGTGTGTGTGGAGAGGAATGAAGTCATTAATTCCCTATCAGGCAAGTGTTTGTCTAGTATGGGGATGATGGCAGGGATACTATTTTCAATTGAAAAGTCCCTCAAATCTCTTCCAATATTCTTGTCTCTCCATTTCCCTGCACTTCATTCTGGGTCTGCTGGGCATTAAATCAACTTTCAGTAAAGTTACTGGATCAGAGGCAGGAAAAGAATACTTGAAATTTCAAATGGGGACAGTGATATCACATTTTTAAAACTGCCGTGGCTTTTTAAACAGGCTTTTTTTCTGCAGCACTTCCTCCTGTCCCCTAGATTTCCCCACCTCATATGGAGAAAGATGCTGGTCTGGGGTCCTCGGCTTACTGTGGCATTATCGATGAACTTGCTTCTCCCTGCTTTTAGAAAGAAATTAAATCCCCCCGCCAAAATTCTGTGGATAAAGCAGTTCATTTCCCAGCCTTGATTTAATGATGTTTCCCTTCGATACAGTTTTCAGTTTATGAACAAATGTGTGATATGACATATCAGGCCTGTGTTTTTCATGTTTCAAGTCCAAGACCAGGCCTCCCATTCCCAAAGATGGCGAACTGTCTGAAGAGCAAATTGGCCACAGCCTTGTGGCTATTGGAGGCACTCCCAAGAATTTCATTGAAAATAAGGAACTTCTGCATCAATATATCCCCCTACTGAAGGCAGACATGCGCATTATAAGTACTTACGTGTAAGTAACTGAGGTAATGTTTTGGGGGTTATATTTATAGAAAAAGGTAGATTGGTAGTTCTGAGGCTGCTTACATTTTAAATGTTTAGTTCCTATCTTCCAAGCTTTGACCTTGAAAAAAACTTTTAAAAAGAAAAAAAAGTTTGGTTTCATTTCCTTTGAGGCCACCTGTGTGATATTTGTACTGGCTTAGAATAGCACCTGGGCACAGAAAGTATCTCTAAAAGATAACAAGCACATATTTTTCTTTAAAAAAAGAAAAACACACACGCACGAGGTTCAAAAAAATGCACTCACATTTTAAGAAAGGAAAAACTGTATTAAAATTGTAATATTCGGGCAGTGCCTGTGACTCAAAGGAGTAGGGCACTGGCCCCATGTACCGGAGGTGGTGGGTTCAAAACCGGCCCTGGCCAAAAACTGCAAAAAAAAAAAAAAAAAAAAAATTGTAATACTCAATATATATGATGATGTTCATCGTCCTGTATCCAGGCAAACGTGACTTGAGGCGATGGATATATTAATTAGCTTGACTTAATCATTCCATGATGTGTCTATATGGAAGTACCCAATAAATATATATAGCTGTTATTTGTCAATCAAAAATGAAATTCTACAAAAGTAATCAAAATCACTATGGACATTCAATGCAATATAATGCATGGGCAAAAGCCGAATTTAATAATTATGCTTTGTACAATGATTAAACGTACCGTCTTTAGAGTCTTATTACCAGACTGACACTGGGTCTTGCTGGCTGCAAGGTTCTGAGTAGGTTTCTTCAACATCTGTGTCTGACCTGTCAAAGAAGGGGTAATAATAGTACCTTTCCAGGTGCTGTGGTAAGGATTAAATGAGATCATGCTTAGTAAAGGGTTTGACACATAACAAACCGCAAGCCATTTTATTTTATTTATTTTATTTTCTATTTCTTTGGAGACAGAGTCCCATTTTGTCACCCTCAGTAGAGTGTCATGGTGTCATAGCTCACAGCAACCTTAAACTCCTGGGCTCAAGCAATCCTTTTGCCTCAGCCTCCCAAGAACCTGGAACTACAGGTGCCCACCACAACACCGGGCTAGTTTTAGAGACAGGGTCACACTCTTGCTCAGGCTGGTCTCAAAATCCTGAGCTCAAGCAATCCTTTTGCCTCGGCCTCCCAGAGTGCTGAGATTATAGGCCAAGTCACTGCGCCAGGCCTCACAAGTCATTTTAAAAAGCAAGACATGACAAAAAATACTGCTCCAAATACTTTTCACTCCAAATAAACTCTCCAAACACCAAAAATAAAACATAAATCACTTACGGGGATATTCCACTCATGTAGTTAACCATTTCCCACTGAATCGAATTACAACAGCTACTCACGACTATTAATTTCCTGTCTTCAAATCCCAAAACCTCACCCCAAATCCTGCTCTCTGGATTCTGCTGTCATTGTGCTTGCTCCTTTCCTGTCTCAGTCGATCTTACTTCTATTTACTCAGCCTCATCTCCCTTCACCCTGCCTTATGTCCCAGCTTCTCCCAAGGTAAATAAAACCAGGCCTACAGCACGTCTCTCAGTCTTTGTCTGGCCTGTCACCAACCATTTCCAAAATGGAAATCCGTGTTGGATGGGAAATGCCAGAAGCTATGACTGCTCCAACACCCCTAAGCCGTCCCCATCTCTTGCCTGGACTATTGTGCTGTCGCCCCTTCTCCTTTTCGGATCTTGATTCCTCATGTTAGGTCATTTCATAATTAATATTGTCCCACAGAGCTTAGGTGTCTGTTTTGTCTTTTTTTAAACTTTTTTCCTTGTGTTTCAGTGTGGATAATTTCTACTGACTGTCTTCAAGGTCACTGATTCTTTCTTCAGCTGTGTCAAATCAACTGATGAACCTGTCAAAGGAATTCTTCATTTCTGTTGCTGTTTATTTCTAGAAATTCCATTCGACCCTTTCTTGTAGTTTTCACCCCTCTAAAGGAGTTGTCAGCACTTGTTCTCCACCTCCTCTGCCAAATCCTTTGACAAATTAATCAGCGATATTTTAAAGTCCCTATCTTTCTGTTCTGACATCTGGGTCTCACCTGTGACTGATTCTTTTGCTTGTTTTGCCTCTTAACAATGGGTTGCTTTCTTGGGTGTCCCTATTTTTTAGTTATCATGTACAAAACAGTAGAAAACGAGGTATTTGTTACTGTTGACTTTGGGCAGATCTCTCCTTGTCATCTCTCCTTCTGTTGCTTGTTACCCCACATAAGTTAGCCTATGGGATGACACAGGGAGTTCCTGCATGTCCTGGACAGTGATGGTGTCGATCCTAGGTAGGCCTGCAAGCGGGTGGGACTTTCTTAGCACCGTCCCTTCTCTCTGTTGCAAACAAATCTTGCTGTGTGTCTGTGGTTGGCTTGGGTAGAATCTTGCCCCTTCCCACAGGTAGCAGACCCCTGCTTGGGTTTGGTGTACGATTGTTGCCTACTCCTTCCCCAGGGGCAGAGGGTTCATACTTCCGTCCTTCCCCCAGCAGCCACAGAGGTGGCTTTACCAGAGCCTCTTTCTCTCTCCTTACCTCTGGGGGAGTGATTCTCCTGCTCCAGCAGCTTAAGGCTTCTGCAGAAAATGAGAGCAGGGCCTGCCCCATTGCCACAGCTGATTCCCTGCGGCCCACCTGCCCTGCAGAGGTGGTTCTCTCTGGCCTCCTGCCTCCTAACAGAGGCACGTGGAAAAGAGCCTGGGAAGCTGAGTGATTCCATCTGGCTCTCCAACGCTCTGTTAAAATTCCAGCTGATTTGAATCTCCCTTGCTTTGCCTCCTGAGCTGTCCATCTGCCCCACGGCTCCCCCATGAGCCCAGCCCTTCCTTGAAATTTCGTTTTAGCTTGCCTTGCTCTCTCTCTCTGATGAGTTCAAGAAAAGTTACAGTGCTGTGGTTTCTCTGGCGTTTTTTCCTCATTGTGGGGATCAGGGAGAGGGGTGGCTTGTTTTCTCCATCCTGGGCAGGAGAAGCCGCCCTATCTAGACTCTGGGAGAGCCACTGGACTGGACTTGCCACATGCACTCAGTTCCCTCCCATCCATCCCACGCTCTCCCCGAGGGATGTGAGTTGAGTTTGATCATGGTGTTCCTTGCCCTAAATCCTTTTAGTGACTTCCTATCCCTCTTAGGATGACCAAAATCCTTTCTGTGGCCCGGACTTGACCTTGCTTACCTCTTCTACCTTGATTTGTCCAGATGTTCCTTCCCATTTGTCCTCTGAGCAATGCCCATTAATTTGCGTGCTTTCTCTTCCCTCTTTCCCGGCTGGGCTGTCCCCTCTGCCCAGTTCCTTCCTGTTCACACGCTGCAGAGCTACCCCCTCTTCTTCTTGGGAAGATGCCTTGACTCTGTCCCACCCCAACCCTCCTGTTCCGTGTTCTCAAATCACCTTGGACACCCAGCACTTCCCATCTTTCTCTGGGTTCATTAGCGTCTGTCTCCCAGCTAATCTTGGCTATAGGAGGGTAGGGACTGCTTATTCGGGGGGTCCTGGTGTCCAGCCCAGCACCTTGTGTCTAGCTCAGTCAACATGCATTGCTGTTGTGAGGGGACTGAGAACAGGTGGAACCAATAGAGGGGCCTGCTGGCTTGAGCCCACCACCCTTGTTCTCAGCATGCCACCCTCTCCACGGAGAGCTGGAAGTTACTTAACCAGAAAAGCTGTCATTTCTAGGGATGATATTAGTACTGGGTGTGACCGGCCTCACCTGAGTTGGACTGGGAGTCCCGGTGGTGTCTTCTGCCACTTGCCATATCTTAGAAGTTAGGATATTGGAAAAAGACCCCCCAGTGTGTTTCAGGCAGGTTCTAAGAGGTTTAAGTGCCACTGGGGGAGGGGACCTGTTTCCATCGCTGGAAGCAGCCAAATGGGAAGAAGTGAGAGGGCACCAAGTTCCACTGAGGTTTCTTTGGGTTTTGTTTTATTTCTTTTTTTTTTTGAGACAGAGTCTCACTGTGTCACCCTGGGTAGAGTGCTGTGGCATCACAGCTCACAGTAACCTCAAACTCTGGGCTCAATCCTCCTGATTCAGCCTCCCAGAAGCTGGGACAGGTGCCGCTAATTTTTCTCATTTTAGTAGTGATGGCGTCTTGCTCTTGCTCAGGCTGGTCCCCAACTCCTGAGCTCAAGCAATCTATCCACTTGCCTTGACCTCCCAGAGCACTAGGGGATTATCTCACTGAGGTTATTAACAGGAAAAAATTCTGGTATTGTGAAAAATGACTAACCTTTTTTTTTATGTTTATAGCTTTGATAAACCATCCAAGGCTGTTCTTTCTTGTGACTTAACATGTTTTATTGGATCTGAAGACATAGCAAAGGATATGGAAGGTGAAATTATGTTTATATTCTTGGCAGTTTTATTGAAATATGCATTTGATACTTTTTGGCTAATGTCAACTAGCAGTTACTGCAATGAATAGAAAATTGGTTTACATTTTATTTGGCATAAAAGAAGATATGTTAGTCTTGTGTAAAACAAGAAGTCAGGTAAAAATTTAAAAATAAAGGGCACATAGTACAAAAGACCTTGGAAGTCACTCTACCACTGGGTATCAGGTCTTTGCAAAATCGTATCTTGAAATAAATCTTTGGTTATGGTTGGTAAGGAAGTCATTTGTTATTAAATGTAATTTTGTTTGTTTTTAGCCTGGAAAGATCTAACCAGTGGAAGTTTCAACATTCTCGTGCTTCCAGGAGATCACTTTCATCTTATGGAACCTAATAATGAGAAAGTCATCAAAAACTACATCACCAAGTGTCTAGAAATAGCATCACTTGCTGATTGTTAGATTATTTCCCTTTTGATCTTAAAATAGTCAAAGTGATATGGTCCTCTCCTCAGGTATTCAGACGTACTTCATTAGTTAGCGTGGAAATGATATAGTTTTTACTTATCAGGGTGATTTATGGTCTATAAATGTATTTCTCCAAGGAGGATTTATGTATCTAGGAATGAAAGACACACAGGTAAAGAATACTACTGGCAGAGTCTTTTATCTTGCTATTCAAATCTTACATGATTCTCATCTGTGGGAGGTTTGTCAATGAACTTTTTATGCTTGGTAAATTATCCATTTTTCTTTTAATTATTTTAATGGTGAAAATGATTAACAAGGGAAATGCTTGAAATTCAATTATTGTTTCACCAACATACCGTGATCAAAGCTCCATCTGATCTTTTGAAATGTAGCAGAGTTCCATTTATAAGAACATGAAATGTTTTGTTGTTAGAAGATGGCCTTAAATAATTACTGTTGCCTATACCGGCAAGTCCCTGTCCTCTTTTCTAAAGACTCTCTCCTCTCCCAATTGCTGGTTGGCTCTTTGTGGCCTGGCCACCCTGGCAATGACTTGCTGGGACCTGGGGCCAGCCCTCCCATAGACAACCAATTCAGAGTCAAGCAGAAATGTCCTGACTAATGGGCTGCCAAAGCCTCACCCTGCCTGCCTTAACCTTGACATAGGGAAAAACAAACCAGAACCAAGGGAAAAAGAAAAGCAAAAATAGGGAGGATCAGCTAAGTCACAATAATTGTGAAATATTGCAAATGGAATGTGTACAAAGGGGTGAAGGCTTTCCAGGCCCCAGAGGCTGCTTCTGCTCTGAACTCTGTCCATTCCCAAACTGTGTTTGTTTCTTCAAGGCCTGACTCTACAACCAGAATCATGGATTTCTTTATTTCCTTCAGATTGTCACAATAAACTCCACTACTTAATGTGACTGATGCCTCTTCCTTACAGCCCACATGCTTAACGCAGCATGTTTATGACCGTAAAACATGGGTTTATGTATTTTGTTACTATTTTTACATAATGGACATAAGATCTCAGTGAATAAGACTAAGGAAAATGCATACAGGAGGAATTCTTCAGAATTTATCATTCTTTTTTTAAACAAAGTTCAAATATAAAATTAATTATGGGGGGGTGGCTTTGAGTTAGAATTCATGTTATAAATTCGGGCTATAAAATAGTCTCAGGCAAATTATGTTGAATGTTTAGTATGTGACGTCCTTTACGTTGTAGTTTGATATTGTCCCTAGAGCCCACTTTACTGAAAGATTAGTACAAAAGTAATTTGGATCTGTGACTATTGCTTTGAAAAATATGTCGATAGAGTCTGCAGATGGGATTCTCGCTATGTGGCCGAGGTCAGGCTTGCAGGGTGGATGGAGTCCACGTAAGAATAGCTCTAAGACCCAGTTATTCGGCAGGCTGAGGCAAGAGAATCGCCTAAGCCCAAGAGTTGGAGGTTGCTGTGAGCTGTGACTCCACAGCACTCTACCAAGGGCAACAAAGTAAGACCCTGTTTCTGAAAAAAATAGTAGCTCTAAGAGTTTCGAAGCCCTTGATCACAAGAGAGCAGGCCCGTCACTGATGGTATTTTCTCTTTGAGAGACTTGGGCCTTCGCTTCATGTGGAAGACTTCTGGCTACCTTTAGCCAAAAGCTAGCAAAGATCCTCATCTTCATTGTCAAAAATTTCCAGATTAAAAAAAAAAATCAACTTTGATATTTTTATTTTTATTTTTTATTTATTTATTTATTTTTTGTAGAGACAGAGTTTCACTTCATCGCCCTCGGTAGAGTGCCGTGGCATCACACAGCTCACAGCAACCTCCAACTCCTGGGCTTAGGCGATTCTCTTGCCTCAGCCTCCCAAGTAGCTGGGACTACAGGCGCCCGCCACAATGCCCAGCTTTTTTTCTGTTTTGCAGTTTGGCTGAGGCCAGGTTTGAACCC
>CAUYRH010077181.1:0-10952 GCA_963574655.1 Perodicticus potto
CCTTTGTCGCTTACAGGCTATTTAATCTTGGACAAGTTTTCTAAAACTGGAGGTTCCAATAACTAATAACTGGAGCTTCTTGAAGAGAAGGAAGGGCCCTTTTTGTGAAAAAGGAGGGTTGTAGGACAGTTGTCAACAGCCCTCAGGTTTGAGGAGTGTTCATTGTAGTGAGGAGAAAGTAGATTGCTCATTTATTTGTATTAGTTTTTTTAGTGATTTAGGCAGAACAAATAAAGTATTACCTAATGCATTTTAAGTGCTGGAAGCTGTCTATTCATTCCTTCGATCTTCATAACGATTCTTTAAAGGAAGCACTACTATTATCTCTATTTTACAGACAAGGAAATTAGGAAATTAAGACCCAGAGAAGTTATGTAACTTGTCCAAGACAACCTACCCTGTAATTGGTAAAACCAGGATTTGAATCTTGTTGGATTTACTTCTTGCTTTAGGAGTTTTTCCTTTGAGCTCTTCCATTGCTTTAACTCATCTAATATTGAGTTCTACTTTTACCTGTGGAAATAATAGTGTTAACAGTGGAGATGATGAGTAGTCAATGGTTAGAAAAAAATTAAACCAAAGGAAACAGAAATCTGTCAATCCCCTGAGTACCACCAGAGAAGCAGCACAATATGGGTGTTGGGAAAATGGGCCTCAGCAAGGGCAAGAGAAAGGTGAACACGACTGGGGAAATCAAAGACCTTGGCCATCCATGGAGTTTCATCTTAAGCATTACAAGGAATTAGGAAGCTCTTCTGAGTCTTAGAACTTTGGTATTGTCATCTCTGCCTTGGGCCACTAGAGATAAGCTTGAGTTCTTTCTCTTTGTTATTCATCATGGAGACCAGCTCAGGCTTGGGTGAGTTCCTTTAGCTACTGATCTAGAAAAATGGACCCACACTTGGCTTTCTGTTCAATGAGTTGGTTAATATGCACTCATAGAGTTTATCCCCAACCATGGGGACAGTGCCATCTGAATGTCAATGGAGAATTTGCATTTGAAGCCTCCTTGTTAGCTGTCAGTGGATAAGCAAACATAAAGACATGTTATTAGAAGTGTAGAGGATATAAAAGGTTATGGTGTTGAGGGTTTTAAAAGAAAGGGGAAATGTCCTTGTTCTCCGATGAAAAGAAAGCAGGTAACTGGACAGATGTCATTTTAAGTAGGGACTTGTTTAGAGGCAAATGGGAAATTGTGCGTCTTACAAGGCCAACTCTGAGTAGGCGAGATGCTTGGAAAAGACAAAAAAGCTTAAATTATTGGAGGAATTTAGGAAAGGGATGGGAGAAAAGCACCTGAACACTTAAAACAACAATACATTAAGGAAGCATGGGGCCACATCAAGGAGAGGAGAGTTCTTGGCAGAGAGTGCTTCTGTAATTTATCCCAGACCCTTTAATTCCTGACCACGATCCTGGGGAGGAGATTATCACCTCCCCCAGCTAGCACAATTGGCTGGTATGGAGGTTGTTAACTTGAGAAAATCACCAGAGATAGTACTGGCCAACTTCAAAAGTTCACTGTCTTTTTCAATGAGCTTGTTGTGAAAGGGCTTAAACAGAACACTAATAACAGCTAAAGATCTCGCTGCAGGTGGCTGTCTAATTCCAATCAAAATAATCTTCCCCCAGTCCTGGTGGATAAAGGAGGGCAGAATTAAAAAGGGAACTGAGAATGATTTTTGGCACTGGCACCAAGTCTGTTGTGGAGGAAGACTATTGGTGTTGGCAGTGTGCAGTTAGGTTTTTTTCCCAAGAACAAATTTTCCTCTCCCCTTGATGGCATGAAGGTCTGTACACAAATGCCTTTGTGTCAGTTGTACACAGCTGCACACACCATGTGGTATTTGCTTTAGTTAACGGTATGGCGGAGGGAGGGTAGGTTGTTGGTTTTTGAAAAATCAGAATTATGAACAGGCTTGTTGTTCCTAGGCTGACTTGAAAATATGCTGTTTTAGGATGACAGACTTCGTGCCCATAGGACTTTTTCTCTGTGGTAGTTTGTGTTTAATCAATGTTCTATCAGAGATGCTAAGACTGTGCTCCTTAGTAATGAACGCTACTTCAATAAAGGGTTTAGCAGTCACATTAGATTGCCAAATGTTAGGGTAAATAAAATTTAACAAATATCTTTACTGCACGGCTTCCCAGAGTCACCAACTTACAAATTAATTTTAAATTATTTTTTATTTTTATTTTTTGAGGTAGAGTCTCACTCTGTTGCCCAGGTTGTAGTGCCATGGCATTAGCCTAGCTTACAGCAACCTCAAACTCCTGGGTTTAAGCCATCCTCTTGCCTCAGCCTCCCGAGTAGCTGGGACTAGAAGTGTCCACTAAGTTTTCTATTTTTAGTAGAGATGGGGGGGGTCTTACTCTTGCTCAGGCTGATCTTAAACTCCTTTCATTCTTTATTTTTTGAAAAATCTCTTTTGAGACAATCTTGCTCTCTTATCATGGCTAGAGCCATGTGGCTAGAATGCCATGGGGTCATAGCTCACAGCAACCTCAAACTCTTGGGCTCAAGCAATCCTCTTGGCTCAACCTCCCAAGTAGCTGGGACTATAGGTGCCTGCCACAATACTCGGCTAGATTTTCTTTCTTTCTTTCTTTTTTTTTTTTGTATTTTATAAATTTTAATCCATAAAAATATAAATAAGAATGGTAAATTTTTAAGAAAGGAAATATACATTAGTGCAAGTTATGAGTTACATAGTTTTTCTATTTTTAGTAGAGACAGGGTCTCACTCTTGCTCAGGCTGGTTTCAGACTCCTAGACTCAAGTAATCCTCCTGCCTTGGCCTCCTTGGCTTCCTAAAGTGCTATAATTACAGGTGTGAGTTAGTGTGCTTGGCCACAAATTAGTTTTGAATACTAGAAAGCAATACATTTTTTTACTTTTAAGTAAAAAATTATTTTTCTCCCAATTATCTATTTCAGAGATGCATTCTGGGAAATGTTGTTCTAAAAGGACAGTGGTGGCCCTTGATGCAGTGCAAGGTGAGAAGGCCTTTCCCTGTGGTTCTGCCAAGATGCCAGGCTGTCCCTGCTGGAGGCAGGTGTCAAATGCAGCCCTCAGCAGCAACTACACAGGGTGTGTGTGTGTCTGTGTCTGTGTGTCTGTCTGGGCTGCTGGTTGGATTGAGGATGGTAGAAAGAGGAAAGGGGAAGAGATGAGAACTTGCCCTCCCCCCTTAGGAACACCCAGGTTTGTGGATCCTCCCAGGAATGCTTTCTCCATGGGCCTCAAGTGCCAAAGCCTAGTCCTGGGTGGACCTGTAAAAGTCACTCCCAAGTGGCTTGGTATTTATAGGTTGTCATTGGCTGATGTAAGCAGATTTCTGTACCTGAAAATAGTGACATCCAGTCATTTGGGCCAATTTGTGAATTTTCCTCAGGGACGTGTGTTCAGGAAAATAATTTTATGGCAACAAGACAGTAACTGGAAATGGTTGTTTTCCTGAGAAGATATACCCCCTTATTTTTAGATGGCTTGAATCCAGATAACTCAAATGTCGTCGGTAAATAATCCTCCTTGGATTCGTGAGTTCTCATGCGGTCGATCATTTGGCCAGCCTTCCGTTGTTTCCTAAAAGGGTTTAAATTCTGGAGGTTTCTGGGTCTGTGAAGGCTTCCATATTTTCCACTGAAATCATTTTTTTACTTGCTGGACTGTGAGGGAACACCCCCCCCAAATGCTTCTCTTTATTCCTCTCAAACTTCATGAGCAAACGTAGAGTATGTTGAGAATGCCAGATAGAGATGGTTTTCTTGAAAGACAATCTGGAAATGGAGTGTTAAAAGGTTTTTGCTAAGCCCTGATCATGCCAAGAGGATTCTGTTTCAGTAATTAAAGAAGGAAGCCTACCCCCCAAGAACTGAAGTTAGTAGCTATATTGGGTCAAAGGAACTAGGGAAGAGAATGAAATTGTTTATTAATCTTATAGTATCTCTTTCCTAATAAAACCCAAATAGTCTGCCTGCACATGTTACCATAACACTCAAACCAGGTCTGTTGGTTATTTATTTATTTAAGATGTTTGGCCTGTTTGGAAATTAAACACTTTCTTATATTTCATCTCCTTGGGCCAATGGCAGACCTGCTGGGAGTGATCCTAAGAGGATACAATAATAAAAGCCTTAATAGGGTAGCACAACGGGAAAAAGCCAAAATGAATTAGCTTGCTGTGACATGGCTAACATCATTGCATTTATATATGTTTCATTAAGTGGGGGCTTGACAGCTTTATGAGGAAACAGTGGGGTTTGCAATGGAGGAAGGCCCTGTAACCCTGCCAAAGCTGATCTCGGCCTGTGCCATGCCTGCTCTTTAATAGAATAATATTTGCGCAGTGAAAATGTCATTTTAAATGACTGGTTTGATAATCCCTTAAGCTTTTAAATGATCTGCAAAGTCTGGAAATTCTACCCTAGTGTTTAAAATTGACGGGAACATTAATGAATGCAAACATTAAAGGATGGTCCCCAGCTTTGTTTCCTGAGTCAGACATCTCTTACTGGGGTTTCTTTCCTTTTGTCTCCGTGCTTTTTCTGCAAAACAAGTGCGTTGGCTGAGCAGCAGCAGGAATGTCTCTGGGGTGGAGGAGCTTAGCTTGTGATGAACCTGGAGTCCTCAGGGTTGCCGCTAGCAGTCAGTCACTGCATTCAGAGTAGAAAAGGCACTCCCTCTGCGAGGCAGCTCGCAGAAAAGGTCCCCTCTGGACAGAACAATTAGCAAAGGGTGTGCCTCTCTGCAGCTGGTGAGCAGAGAGCAGGAAGGATTTAGGATTCCACTGGAGTGCCCATAGGGAAGTCCTGCACAACCACATTCAGCATCTCTGGTGACGTCTACCCTGTTTTGTTGAGACCTTCATTTGGACTAGGATAAAAGCCCTCCTCTCCTCCAGACAAATATCCTTTCCTATATCAGATTCTGGGAGGCACCTTCCCTGGAGGTAAAAAACCCCACTCAATTGCTTTCTCCTTTCAATGACTTAGAAATAGGTAGGAAGGTCATCTGGTTCCCTACTACAGGGGGTGGAAATTGCTTTCTCATGACTTATGCAATACGATGTAGGGTAGACTGCAGCCTGGGGGCCAGGTCTGGCCCACTGCCTGTTATAAATAAAGTTTTATTAGAACACCACCATACCCTTTCTTTTATTGTCTATGGCTGCTTTCTTGAGACAATGGCAGAGCTGAATAGGTGCAGCGGAGGGAGACTATGGGGTCCACAAAACCAAAAATATTTCCTATCTGGCTTTTTACTGAAAAAGTCTGCATACCCCTATCCCAGAACTCTGGGCAAAGTGAGGTAGACTCCCTGGCTTGTGTCCCAACTCTACCAATTCCTGTATGTCCTTGGGCAAGTTACTTAATATCTTTGTGCCTCAGTTTCCTCATAAGTAAAATGGGGATAATATTTCTGTTCTGCCCACTTCATGCAGCTGTTGTGAGGATATAATGATTAAAATAAGGGAAAGATCCATATGTGTTATTATTCGTCTGAGGCCTGCCCAAGGTCTGGTGGGACCTAGGGGAAAGCCTTATGTCTTCATCTGTCATTCAAGAGGGGTGCTCTAGATCTGCCCTTCTCAGACTTTAACGTGTATGCATCACCTGGGGATTTTGGTAGAATGCACATTCTGCTTCAGTAGGTCTGGGGTGAGGGCTGGGAGTCTGTGTTTCGAACCAGCTCCCAGGAGATGCAGCTGTTGCTGGACTGATGCTTTAGGGCTTTCCAGAGCAACAGAACCAATAGGATGTGTGCATGTGTGTGTGTACCATATATGTGTATGTATGTGTTCAAAGCACATTGATTTAAATGTTAATCTCATCTAAAAACACTCAGAAACATCCAGAATGTTTGATCAGGTATCTGGACACCCTGTAGGCCAGCCACGTTGACATGTAAAATTAACCATCACAACGCAGTAGCCCGTTCAGTGTAGTAGGGGACCAGATGATTCTACTGATACTCCTAGTGGTATAATTGATGAGTCGCCTGCAAATGTTGCTGTAACCATAACAGTTACTTCCCCAGTAACTCCCCTCCATTTGCCTTAGCAGAGATGCACTGCACTTGTTTCATCTCAGAGCCTAACCTGGCTTCTGGTGAGATGAGATGGTTATTTTTCCAGTTCTTCTGTTTGTCAGGTAGAGCAACTGGTGGCAGGCCAGACTCTTCCTGGCTGGCCATGGCCTGCATGTAGCTGAATCTGGAAATGATGGAGCAGCTGGAGGGTACCCTGCCTCCCTGCTTTCCGTCCTGCAAAACAAAACTAGTTAGTTACCCTTTGGCGTGTGGATGTTGCAGAATTCTAATCCTTCTGTGAGGAAGTGAGATGTCTCATGTGCTCCGACTGGCTGCCAGTGAGGCTGAGAAATTCTCTCTGGCTTTATTTCCTGAACACATTTGCCACAGGCCAGTGGAGACTACTGGCTATTTGTTCTAATTGCCCTTTGAAGCCACTTACTGGCCTTTGGAGCAGTGGGGTTGTCCTGCCTTGGACAGGACATAGGCTTGGTTCCTGCCTTTATGGGCTGGCCCGTGTGAGGGGAGGGAGCAAGGAGATGTGTCTGGGCTGGTGGTGGAGAAACAATTTAAGGGGATTATCTGCCAATTGCCCGCCTGGTCAGATGTGGGGATTGACCCCGAAGCTCTGGGGGCAGTACAGGGTTATGATATGAAAGCATGTGGTTTTAGATTCAGTTGAACCTTGGTTGAAATCCCACCTTTGCCTCTTTTTTGAGTGGTGCTTGGGCAAGTTTTTTTTTTTTTTTGAATTGGGGATTCATTGAGGGTACAAGAAACCAGGTTACACTGACTGCATTTGTTAGATAAAGTCCCTCTTACAATCGTGCTTTCCCCCCCCAATTTTTTTTTTTTTTTTAGACAGAGCCTCAAGCTGTCACCCTGGGTAGAGTGCTGTGGCATCACAGCTCACAGCAACCTCCAACTTCTGGGCTCAAGCGATTCTCCTGCCTTCACCTCCAAAGTAGCTGGGATTACAGGTGCCTACCACAACGCCCGGCTATTCTTTGGTTGCAGCTGTCATTGTTATTTGGCGGGCCTGGGCTGGATTTGAACCTACCAGCTCAGGTGTATGTGGCTGGCGCCCTAGTTGCTTGAGCCACAGGCATTGAGCCTTGGGGCAGATTTTTAACCTCTCTGACCTTCAGTTTTCTCATAGTATTATTGTGAGAATTAAATAGGTAATGATACCTATTTTTCTGATCAGAATCCTGTAGGGTTCCCTGTTTGCATCTCATCAGCTCCCAAACACCCTGTGATTGGACCTGGTCAGAGTCTCAGTCTCTGGCACTAAGATAAATCCAGCCAAACGAAATTGGGCCATGAACTGTGAACACACAATATGCATTTTTACAAAGGAAAATGAAGAGCAGACTAAACTGCTGGTTTGTTTGATTTACATTTCGGTCCTTCTGCTCAAGAGATGTGGAACCATTGCCAAGTTCCCTGACTTGTTTGCATCTCAGTTTCCTGGTCTGTAACAGGATAACCACTGGGTGGGTTTGGTGGGATCATCATGAAGATGAGATGAGACAACACGGATTCAGGGCAGACCTGGCACATGGTGCACACTCACTAGCTCTTAGCCCTTCCTGAGAAGACTCCAGGCAGAGCTGACCCACACAGCTGGACTCTAACTGGGCTCTAGATTTTTCTTAACTCTTACCTTTTTTGCCTGCACAGTGTCTGTGGTGGCGGTTCTAGGGCTTTATTACCACCGTTTGATGCTTTCTTCTTTAGCCTCCGTACCTAGACTGTCCCTGGGACTCTTGGGTCTCCCTTCACCAGGCTCCTCAGGTCCTGCTCTTCTTCCCTGTTTCTGTCAGTCACTCTGCCTTGGCCTTCTTCCCTGCCCACCTGACCTGCCACACTAGCTTGAGGTCAGTAGCTTTCAAACCCTGACCACACCAAAATCACCTGGTAGAATCACCCAAGAGCAGCTTTAACAAGAAAATGCAATGCTAAAGCACCGAGCCCCGAGATTCTGATTCAGCTAGTCAGGGATGAAATTTTAGACATCTGTGTTTTTTAAAATCTCCCTAAAGGATTCCAGTTTGCAGGGTGGGCTTTCCTGTGTTCGGCTGCAAAATCAGGAGCTCAACAGTGTTTAGAACTTTGCTTTTCTCACCCGCTGAGAGAAAAGTCCTGACATCCACCCAGGCCAATGCAATTAGATAGGAAACTTCAACCTTGTCATATGCCTCTTCTCCCACTAAACAAACAAACCAATACGTCGCTCTCTGATCACATTTTGTCTTTCATTGTGTCTCTTTAAGCACTCATTTATATCCTTCATTAGACAGTAAACTTCTTGGGCCCGGGTTCACAGTCTGCTCAACTTTGTACCTCCCATAATATGCAGTACAGGCCTTCACACATAGGAAATACTCAACACGTGATTATCGGATTGGTTTCCAGTTGTCTTGTGTGTCTGACAGGGTCTAGAACAGGCCTGGGAGTGTAGTAAACACTCAACAATCATTTCTTGATTGGTCGATTAATATATCTACTCAAAACCTACAGAGAGAAAGTGGAGGGCAGAGAAGCAGACCCAGCCCTATATTGACTGAATGTCTGCAGGAACGTGATTTAACTGAGTGCTTTTGCCTCTGATGTGGGTGGGCAGAAGAGGCCACGGACACACCCACATGCACACACACAGAGTTCTTGGAAATGCAAGAACTGATCTTTTGGTTAGGTGATCCTATCTATGGTGAAAATTGAAATGTTAAATGAGACCAATGTTAGGTTTAATCATGCTCAACAGATTAAAATAGTTTGATGTGAAAGTATTTTGGAAAGTACCACCCACGTGTAAATGGGCTAGGAATAGACAGGTTGGGAGTGCAGATGCCTGGGTCCTAGTTTCTGGTCAGCCACTCATCTGTGAGACAACATTGGCCATGTCCCTTAACTTCCTGGAATTTCCGTTTCTGCAGCTGGAAGTAAAGCTTTGGCTTAAGTCAGCCCTGCCCTGCCCTGCCCTTCTCTTCCCTTCCCTTCCCTTCCCCTTTCCCTCCTACACCCCCTTCCCTTCTCTCTCTCTTCCTCCCTTTCTTCTTTCTTTCTTTTTTCCTTTCTCTCTTTCTCTGAACCTGAATCTCACTCAGTTGCCCTGGGTAGAGTGCTGTAGTGTCATAGCTCACAGCAACTTCAAACTCCTTGGTTCAAGGGATTCTCCTGCCTCAGCCTCCCAAGTAGCTAGGACTACAGGCACCTGCCACAACACCTGGCTAGTTTTTCTAATTTTTTTTTTTTTCAGTAGAGATGGGGTGGGAGGAGGTCTCATTCTTGCTCAGGCTCAAATTCCTGAGCTCAAGAACGCTAGGATTCTAGGCGTGAGCTATCGTGCCCAGCCTAAATCAGCAGTTTCTATGTCTTGCACTGCAAAGAGCAATAATTTCCCAGAATATTAAAGATGTTATTAGTAATAGGTGTTTAAGGTCAAGCAACTGATAAACAAAAATTTTGAGCAACAAAGAAAAGTTGTTTAGGACGTGTTGCTGAAGTTAAATGAAATAACTAAGGACTTCTTAGTGCCCCTCCTTTTTTTTTTGGTGTTTACTCACCAAGGGGATAAGAACAGGTTTCCTTAAAGCCATTTGGCTCTGAAACATGCCTCCCCCACTCCGGAATGCCTAGCAACAATCTGTGGAATCTGCAAACTGTTGCTCAGGAGCAATAGCTGGTCCTTTTGTACCCTGGTATCTCACCAGGATCCCCACTCCACAGGTTACTTCCAGGAACTGACTCACCCTGAAGAAACTCTCCTTGTCTGTGACGCTTTTACCCCAATTTCCTTGGTGTCTAGTTGTAGGTTTCCTTCACCAACTCACCTTTTCCAGGAAGTCTTCCCACTTCCCAAGATAGATCTTGCTCTATCCCAGAATGATATCCTCTGACTTTGGAGCTATTAGTGTAGGAGTGTAAAAAGAGAAAGATCTTTGCTACCAGACAGCAGGGTTTGGATCCTAGCCTACCAGGTGTGCGAGTACCTGGGCACCTTGTGCTTACGAGCACTATGTGGGTAATTCTCTGTGCACATTTGTGGTTTGTATCATGCAGTATCCACTTGTCTTTCTTCTGGGCCCACCCCAGCCACATCCTGAGTCCAGGGTGAGTAAGTGCCCAGGCACAAGGCAATCAGGGCATCACATGCCTTTGGCCATAGCAAGGGGCACAGAACTCACTCAGGATCAAAGGAATACAAGTGTAACTTTGCTGATATTTCTAAAAATTAGGCTCATAATTTTTCTACTAGATTTGAAACTTAGGGAAGATAAAGCCTGAGGATGCTTCTTACAACAGTGAGTCCCAAAGGTCGCCATATATACGTACATAGGGAGAATGGGAAAATAGCAGCCAAATGTACCTTTATTTACAAAATATTCATTACAAAATTTTATAAAATATTCACAAAATATTTCTCTATTGATATGTAAATATAAAAATATTTACATATAAAATATAACAATATGAGTTTGTTAATTTTTCCTATTTATAGTGACCTTTTATAGGTCACTATAAATAGGTCACTATAGGACACCCTGTACAATCAATACAGTGGAATGCACAAGAATGAAGAAACAAACACATGTATTCAACACCAAATTGGAACCGATCAATCAATACTATTGTACGTATGCAAGTAAATCTCAATGAAAATCAAGATGGGAGGAGGAGGGAGTGGAAAAATTCACACGTATTGGATATAGTACATACCATCTGGGTGAAGGGCACACTTATAGCTTTGTCTCAATCTGTACAAAAACCAAAATATATAAACAAAACATGTGTACCTCCTAACATTCTGAAATTTAAAAATAAAACAAAACAAAAAACCCCACAGTGGAATATAGACTTAATGGTTGGAGTTTCAGCAGCTATCTTGGACCATGAGGTGACCTTAGAAATGGAAACC
>CAUYRH010077182.1:0-24346 GCA_963574655.1 Perodicticus potto
GGGCACCTGTAGTCCCAGCTAATTGGGAGGCGGAGGCAAGAGACTCACTTGAGCCCAGGAATTGGAGGTTGCTGTGAGCTGTGATGCCACGGCACTCTATCCAGGGTGACAGCTTGAGGCTCTGTCTCAAAAAAAAAAAAATTATAATCATTTTGATTAGTACATAAAATTGTATATTTTTATGATATGCAGCAGGATGTTTTGAAATATAGGTACACATTATGAAATGGCAAAATCAAGGTAAATAACATATGCATTACCTCTCATACTTATGGTTGTTTTGTGGTGAGACCACATAAAATCTACTCTCAACAGTTCTGATGTATGCAATATATTGTTATTGACTACAGTCACAGGTTATATATAATAATTCTCTGGAACTTATTCCTGCTATATCAAATTTTGTAATAATTGTAACTGATGTTTATTATTTTTCTCTCCCTTGTCCACAATGTCATACTTGTTTTTGATAAAGGGATATAAAATCCTCTTCTAATCACTATAACAAAGGGAGTTTATTTAAAAAGATCATAGATCATATTCCTAAATTTCTGACTCACAAATTTTATTCTCTAAAAGCATACCACCTTTCCTTGCCCATTCATTTCCATTTATAGCACATTGTAGATACTGCATTATTTACAAAGTGAAACTTTAAGTGACCTGATGAAGAGCAAGTTTTTTGGCACCATTTCTTCAACTATGTATACTCACTTTGTGTCCCTGTGTTACATTTTTGTAATTCTCACAATATTTCAAGCATCTCCCTTATTATTATATCCGTTATAGTATCTGTATTCTGTGATCTTTGATGTCAGCATTTTAATTGTTTGTGGGTACCATGAACCTCTCCCACGTGAGACAGAGAACTTAATAAATCTTTGTGTGTTTTGACTGTTCCACTAACTATCTGCTCCCCATCTCTGTCTTTTCAGGCCTCTCTATTTTCTGAGATACAATAATATTGAAATTGGACTAATTAACAACTTTACAATGGCCTCTAAGAGCCACATATCTAAAAGAGTCACATATCTCTCACTTTAAATTAAAAGCTAGAAATGATTAAGCTCAATGGGGAAGCCATTGTCAAAAGCTGAGGCAAGCTGGAAGCTGGGCCTCTTGTACCAAATAGATAGCCAATTTGTGATTACAGGGGAAAAGTATCTTGAAGAAAGTTAAAAACACTTCTCTAATGAACTCATGAATGATAAGAAACCAAGACAATCTATTGTTGATGTAAAGAAAGTTTCAGTGGTGTGGATAGAAGATCAAACTAGCCACCACATTCCCTTAAAGCAAAGTCTAATTCAGAGCAAGGCTCTAACTCTCCAATTCCATGAAGGTTGACAGGGGTGAGAAATCTGCAGAAGAAAAGATTAAAGCTAAAGAGGTTAGTTCTATGGTTAACCTTTAAACTCCTTTTCATCACATAGAAGTGGAAGGTGAAGCAGCAAGTGCTGATGTCAAAGCTGTAGCAAGTTATTCAGAAGATCTAGCTAAAGTCACTGATGGTGGTGGCTACACTAAACAATAGATTTTCTATGCAAGTGAAGCAGCCTTCTATTGGAATAGTGAAGATCCTATTTAGGACTTGCATAGCTAGAGAAGAAAAGTCAGTGCCTGGCTGCAATGTTTCAAAAAAAAGGTTGACTCTCTTGTTAGGAGCTAATGTAGCTGGTGATGTTAAACTGAAGCCAATGATGATTTACTACCCAGAAAATCCAGGTCCCTTCAGAATCATGTCAAATATACTCTTTGTATACTCTGTAAATGTAACAACAAAACCTGGTGGCAGCACATCTGTTTATAACATGATTTACTGAGTATTTTAAACCTACTGTTGAGACCTATTGCTCGGAAAAAAAGTTTTCTTTTTAAATATTACTGCTTATTGAAAATGCACTTGATCACCCAACAGCTTTTATGGGCATGTGCAAGGAAATCAATATTGTTTTCATGCCTGCTAACACACCATTCATTCTGCAGCCACAGATAAAGGAGTAATTTTGACTTCCAAGTCTTCTTATTTAAGAAATACATTTTGTAATACTACAGCTGCCATAAATAGTGATTCTGGTGATGGATCTAGGCAAAGTCACTTAAAAATCCTTTGAAAGGATTTACCATTCTGGATGCCATTAAGAACATTTGTGACTCAAGAAAGGTTAAAACCGCAACATTTGTAGAAGAAGCTGATTCCAACCATCATCGATGACCTTGAGGCTTTAAGACTTCAGTGAAGGAAGTAACTGCAGATGTGGTAGAAATGGCAACAGAACTAGACTTAAAAGTGGAGGCTAAACATGTGTGTGAATTGCTGCCATCTCATAATAAAAGTTGAATGGATGAGGAATTGCTTCTTATGGATGAGCAAAGAAAGTGGTTTCTTGAGATGGAACCTACCTCTGGCAAAGATGTTGTGCACATTATTGAAGTGACAAGATATTTAAAATATTACACAAATTTAGTTTGTAAAGTAGTGGCAAGGTTAAAGAGGATTAACTCCAATTATGGGTAAAATGCTATAATATTAGAAAGAACTGCATGCTATATAGAAATTTTCTATGAAGAGTCAATTGATGTAGCAAATGTCATTGTTCTATTTTGAGAAATTGCCACAGCCACCCCCACCTTCAGTAACCACCCTTCTGATCAGACAGGAACCATGAGTGAGAAAGACCCTCCTCATGGAAAAAGATAATTACTCACTGAAGCCTATGCGTTGATCAGAGTTTTTAGCAATGAAACGCTTTTCTATTGGGGTGTGTACATTGTTTTTGTACATAATGCTCTTGCACATTTGATGTACTACAGTGTAGCATAAATATGACTTGTATTTGCCCTGGGAAACCAAAACCAATTTGTGTGACTCACTTTATTATGATAATCACTTTACGGTGGTGTTCTGGAACTGAACCCATGATGTCTCTGCGGTCTGCCTGTATGTATATTTATTACTAGATTTACCTGTTTACATATCCAACTGGTACCTGAAATTCATCACTTTACAAACAGAGAGTTACTTCTACAGTTTGGAGTAATCTCTTTCTCTACCTTTGTCTCATACTTTAGAAAACACAGTCACCTTTATCCTGCACCTAAAGCCAGCTCCCAAGGAATTTTATTTTATTTAACCCTCTCTTTTGCTTTTTGATCTTTTCAGCTTTGTTGGGGTATACCTGAAGTGTCCATATTTCAGGTATACAACTTGATGTTTTGGTCTATGTAAACATTGCAAAGTGATCACCGTGGTCATGCTAGTTACGTATCTATTACCTCACATAATTACTTTATTTTATTGGTGGTGATAACACTTAAATCTATCTCCCTAGAAAATTTTAAAATACAATAGAGTATTAACTATAGTCACCATGTGTACACAAATTAGATACACGTTTCTTGTCTTTTACATTCTATTAAACTGGTCAATTCCATCCGTTTTATTTGAGGATACTTTAACCTAAATCTTTCTCAAAATCCCTTATTTTTCCCATTAACATTTCCACCATTGAAGTTCAAGCTATTATTAACAGAGTCCTTTGTCCCAGCCTGTAGATAAGGAGAGAGACTAAGGGCTGTGTATAGGAGATGTTTGTGTTCCAGCCTTCTGGGTGGCTATGACATTTTTACCTACATTTTCATTTCATTTCAAGTCACATGTGGTCATGTGTGACTGCCTGGAAGGTCTGGAAATGTCTAAAAGTATCTTTAAGGATAAGAGGAAAGATGTTTATGGAATAACTTCTATTACATTTGTCAAAAAATAAATAAGTATAATGCTTGGTCTATCAAAGAAAAGAATAAATGTTCCAGTAAATATGTTAGTCTGGCACACTTTATTATTCTTCTCTGTGTTTCTATCTACAAAAATCCTCCTCTCTCTTGAGCAAAGGAAACTACTGGGCAGAATTCAGCTGGGAGGCTTTGGGGCCTGCCTAAGCATGGTGGTGAGGACATTTTGGGAAGGATGAAGATAGTGAAATTCAGGGTGGTTTGCAGGTAGTTTCAAGAATAAAACAAAAATTGAAATTACGTTGTTCACCCTATCAAAAGTCTCTGAGAAAGGATATAACAATTGCAAAAGTCAGAAAGATTCTTAAGGATATCTAAGCTCAAAACAAGAGGGTTAAGAATGGAGGGAAAAGCAACGCCAGACCAAGTATCTGAGATGTTGCCATAAAGTCAAAGTCATTTTCTTTGGAATTCTACAATTTCTGTGTGGGTGGGAAAGAAGCTACAAAGAACTCTGAGCTGAGCAGGATAACATCATATGTAAGTTTTGTGTTCTCTTTGTGAAGATGTAATAAACCCTCAACGTCTAAATGGGAAAATGTTCTCAAGTACTAATATGGCCTTTGTCCTCACATTTCTCCTGGCTTTGCGGAGGTAGAAAGAATTTTTGCTTAGCAAGATGGAAAAAGTTAAATCAACCAGCCCATGACCCAGGGAAACTGTGAGACCCTGCCAAGGCGGGTGTGACAGAGGGACCAGGAGCTCCCCCACTCTCCCTGGGAAGCTGCTGTAGGCCCAGTGATTCTGCCCAACTCAGGAAGGTTTCTCCCCTTGTCTCCTCCAAGTCATAGGAAACAGGGCACATTTCCTCACATGCTATTTTGATTCTAAACTCACCAGCCATCCAGACAAGATTTAAGAAACCCAGAGAGTGGTCACACCCTACAGTGGGCTGTGAAGCAGCAAAAGGCATGGAAAGAGGCCGTGGTCATGATAGGAAATCAGAGGAGCTTCACTGGAGCCCATGGAGACCATCTCTGACAACCAGCAGCGCCTCCATCTCAGTGAGCCTACCCTGTTCTCTCTAAGATGTTTACCGGAAACTCCTCCACAGCCAGGACAGTATCAACACTCTACATGTCTTCAGGTTTAGTGTAGAGCTCAAAGAATGTTGATATAATACATTTTTAAAAAATGGCCATCCCATAGTCATTGATGTTTCCATTATAATAAAATTATTTATAAAAAATTTGTATAAAATCATTATAACCACATGCTGACTATAAGACAGTGCTTGATTCAACCTTTTCCTTAAAAAGATAGATTCCATAGAGGGGCATTATCTGCTTCTTCTTATCTAGGTCTTGTCTTCCAACAGACTTACTGGAAGCAAACCAACAAGCTCTGGTTGTGTGGCAGAACACTGGTCCAGGCACCCTAAGATGAAGTCAGATCATTTGTGCTTTAGTTGTAAGCGGAAGAGTAAAACTGTGCACGCACTATCAACAGGTTCTTCCCCATCTGACAAGTTTTTCTGTCCTCTTTGGAAGGTCACACGGCTTTGAGCCAGACACACAGTGAAGAGGGAAGGGGAAGTCTGATGGTTCCACCTGTCCTGGTAATAGATAATGTATCAGGTCTCCAGCTACATTCCATTAACACCCTCTCTACTAAAGTAAGACATGGGCTCTGGTCTCGAGTACTGGTGAGCTAGATATGTACTCATGAATAAAAAATATAAATTAGTAGGGAGATACCAGGCAGAAGACAATAGAGGCTACAAATGACTGGGATGGAATATATGTGCTGTGTGTTTAGAGACAGGGAGGATTAGAAGTCTGGAGTCATTACCAAAATGCTTCCCAGGTGCTTTCATACTTGACACAGGTCTTGATGAGTGCTTTGTGTTGGAGGAGAATGATACTTGAAAACAATTCTGGGGGGCTCTGGGCAAGTGCAAAAGTGTTAAGGAAAGTGTGGTACATGCAGGATGTGCTTGGTAATCAGGGGACCAGTTACACAGAGAGAAGATTTGGAGATAAAAAAAGGCACAGTCAAGTGGGATCAGAATGCGGGGCTTTCTGTTGTTGTTAATAATAAGGAGGGAGTGATAGCTTTGAAGCAGAAGAATAATATGTAATATGATCAGATTAGTGTTTGAGAAAAAATATTTCGGTAATGGTGTTAGAGAAGGAGAAAGGATGAAAGTAGTAAATGAATATAGTTGTGGTTTGTTGCCTACCCAAGCTCTGGATTCATGTTTGGACCAAAACATCTCTGCATCCAAAAGGCCGACTCAGTGAATATGGTCAAAACACCCAGCTCATGTTTTGTCACAGCTGTGCGGTGCAGAGTTGTTATTGGAAAGAGTCTCAGCATGTTTAGGAAAATTCCTTGCACACGATCTGTTTAGGAGTCACAGGGGCATAACACTTGGAATAGTGATGACTGTCTGTGATGTTGTTCCAAAATGGTTACCAGGATCTGGGGCAAGTTCTTCTAACTCCTGAGTGAACGAGCTAGGTCAAGTGAGGGTGGCCAGATCAATCTGGTCTACTGTTGACACGCAGACAGGTGCATTCCATGGTGCCTGGAATCTGTGTGATTCACTGCCATCCTTTGGTGGGTGTATAAACACAGCTTGTGCCTACCTCTTCTTGTTCTAGTTGTCATATATGGCTTTGGCTCCAGGTATCTTTTGAATGAATAAACTGGGTCATGTGAAGGGTATACTGTATTGTTGCAATCTGTTAAAGAAAAGCAGATCCCAGTGCCAAGATTGGAAGAAAATTCTCCTAGGGAGGGAGCCAATGTCACTGTCTTTGCTTGGACAAATGTGGCCAATAATTACATCCAAGCAGTGAAATAGAATTTTTTTCCTTATTCCAACTGGCAGAGGGATTTGGACCACATCTGTTAAATATTTATCAGTAGGAGATATTAGTTTATCTTAGTTTTACTTTCTTGCACAGCTCACCAGGATGTTTATCTCATTAAGCTAGAATATGGCCAGTGGGGCCTGATTTCTCTTATGGAGACTAGTGTCAGTTGTAGTGAAGTCCAAAGGTAAGACTTGCCTCTGAGCAGATAAAACTTTGCATATACAGAGGGTGTCACCACTCAATTGCGGTGCCAACATTTAAATTTATTCCTGAAGCAACTGGAGTTTGAATTGTATATTTATATCCCTAGTTAATGCCCAAGATCTTGAAAAGGTGACTTGAATGGAAAACTTTTCCTGGAATAATTTACGCTTTATAATAGAGTGTTATGATACTTATAACTCGTTGTGTCACTCTTTTTAAATTATTTTTAATGATTATGCATATTTAATAGTTGCGTATATTTATAGGATACATAAGACATTTTCATGCAGGCATACAATGTGAATTAATCAAATGAGGGCAATTCGGAGATCCTTCAACCTGGGCATTTATCATTTATTTATGTTAGGAACATTCCAATTCCATTCTTCAATGTCATTAGTTTTGATGAGAGAAATCTGGTAGTGAGTCAAGCTCAGTGAGTTCAGCCTCGTGCCTGAATCGTATAATTTTTTTTACAAACATAAATATATTTAGTACGGTTCCAAACGTCGTCATTTGAAACCACCATATTTATCTAACTGGAGACTCTTCAAACGCTCTACCGACTTGATTTCTGGCAAGAACATAACATACAAAAGGAACAACATTTTTCCAATCTGTCCATCTAAATGATTCATCTCATAAACACTCCTTTCTGCCAACCTTTTTCCCAACTGGGAGAACTTACTAATATAGATATGCTGAGGCATTATGGCAAAGGAAAGACCATGGTACTAGGAGTTTATAAAAAAAAAGCTGAATTCTTGTTGCAGGTCTGTTAAACTAAGCCACTTAGCCCCCCTGAGCCTCAGTTTCCCTTCTGTGTAAAACTAAGACAATCACTTGTGCCCTGGAGACACCACCAGGCTATGAGGAAGAGAAAATACAATGGTGGCATTGCTGTTGATACCAATGAATGTAACAACATTGGATGAGCACGGACTTTGTTACTGACATTGTCTATCAACTGCAAAAATCAAATATTTTAAGCTCATAAGAAACTTATGGAGAAGGTGGCAAAAGAACTGGATTGACTCTGCATATCTGAAAAGTAGTTTCCAACTTCCGAGCTGTGATGTTCTCATCTAATGTCACATGTGGAAGTTTTTATAAACCTCACAAACATCAAACATTCTAATGATAGTTATAAAATCATAAACATAAACATCCTTATATTTGTTTTATGTTAGATATTTGTTTCATGTCAATGAAAATTATCAATGAAGTGTTGAGTAGCTATGTGTTCTAGGTCTTTGACAAAACCAGGAATAATTACAGAAAGGAAATGGGACTCGGTGGGGGTAGCGGTCAAGTTTGGATTCTCTCTAGGCAAGGTGCAACCCTGCTCAGGAACTTGTTTCTGTTTATGAGAATACACACAAGGCAGAAGAGAGACTTCAAGGGTGGGCCCTCTGGTTACGGAGTGCCCCACGTTTTGAATTCATCTGTACAAGTGGCAGTATGATCCTTATTCTGCTGGGTTGTTATGAATATCAGCACTGAAGAAAACAAATAGTTATACACATAATAGGGAAACAGACTCAGAGAAGTTGCTCCGGGACACAGTAGGTGGTGGGGCAGGGGCTCTGCTGCAGCCCCTCTCCCCTTCTCGTGGGCTGTCTTTCGAAGGAATTTGATTCCATCAGACCCCAGAAAGCTGGTTGCTCCTCTGTCTGTCCACAGCATCAGTAAGCCACCCCAGTTATTTTCTTCTTTAACTTTAAAAGTTAAGTCCTCTTGTCAGGAGGAACATGGCTGCACAATGTTGCAAACCACACACTCAACTTCACTTCTGCTACATTTTCTCTTTCTCACTCTCACAACCAACTTCCTTTTTTGTCTCCTAACATCCTGCTGCCCACAACCCATCCTCCAGCACGGAGACGGCATCTCTGTATAGCAGTGCCTTTCTCTGTCTTCAGGGTGTGTCTAAACTACTCTTTCCTCCATTATTATCTCCTTAAGTTCACAACCAGAACCTGCCCAGCTTCGAAACGCTAACCAAATTCATTTCTCCCTCTCTGTGCACTTGCCACATTTTTTCCCCACTTACGAAGCTCCTTTAGCTCACGTGGCCCTGGAAGGTCAGATGGAAAGCTCCTTGAGCAGAAGTGACTTTTTTCCAACTGTCTATCAGCCACTTCAATTGCATTTCTTCATCTCCACCTCTGGAACTCTTACAGGGATTATCGTGCACTATTATTTATTTTTTTCTAGACTTTGGTGTCTTCTAGTAAACATCTGAAGATCATGGCTGACTTATTAACACCTTTTCTCATTAAATATCTGTGGATCTCTAGTCATGAAGCAGTGTGACGTACAGTCCGTGTATGAAGTACAGCAGCTCAGAGCAGGGAGGACTCACTGTGTTCCAGGGACGTCTCCCCAGATTGAGGACACCTCCACTAGGTTCTGAGGGAAGTGTATGAAGATAGAGGACCCAGTAATAGGAGGATGTCCCTTCAAGGTTAATTCAATGCGTATTCATTTTGACCTTAAGTAACAGGCGCAGAACTCTTTCCTGAGTTTAACATAATTAATGAGATCAAGGTGGGCTCTGAGACACTGAAGACATTACGATAGCCAATTTGACAGTGTTGAGGGTGGGGGAGGAGGCCTGAGAAGCTTTCTGAACACTTTGACTATGCTTTCTCATGGTTTAGATAATAATAGTGATCAAATACCCTATCCATCCTTCCCATATTGGAGGAAGATCAAGAAGATAAAATGTGGGCTCGGTGCCTGTTGCATAGTGGTTAGGGCATCAACCACATACACTGAGGGTGGCAGGTTCGAATCCAGCTCAGGTCCAGCTAAATAACAATGACAACTGCAACAAAAAATAGCCGGGCATTGTGGCAGGCACCTGTAGTCCCAGCTGCTTGGGAGGCTGAGGCAAGAGAATTGCTTAAACCCAAGAGTTTGAGGTTGCTGTGAGCTGTGACTTCCCAGCACTCTACTGAGGATGACAGAGTGAGACTATTTCAAAAAAAGAAAGAAAGAAAGAAGGAAGGAAGGAAAGAAAGAAAAATGAAAAAAAGAAAACACACCTTGTGTTTGCCATGTGGCAGATTCTGAAGGGAACTAACAGAACAATAAAATAATGAATCTAGTAGAAGAAACTGAAAGATGGATGATGACCTGATATGTTCGGGGGCCAGCTCTAGCAAAGAAAGGAATCTCATCGAGGTAGTAATTAATTATAGGTGCCTCAACATTTTCATTTGTTGGGATTAACTTGGCTTGTGCAATCAATCTTGGTTGTCAGAGCCAGTAGATAGGTAGAATTTCCGATGTGAGGTGGAAATTATTTTGATATTAATCAATCCTTAAAAGTTTGGAGATGACAGTCTTCCCTGTTACCGAGTCCTGAAGCTTGATGAATAACCTGGATATTTTATGTACTTTTCACATAGTAGTCTTCAGTAGTAGAGGAAAACTACATCTTTTTTTTTTTTTTTTGGTAGGAGTTGAGGCTGATGCAGAACATTAAGTCAAAGTCTCCCTGTATCGGTTTTGAGAAAGAGGAGATGGAGAGGGGGAGAGAGAGAGAGAGAGAGAGAGAGAGAGAAAAGAGGAAAGAGGAAAGGAAAGAAAGAAGCTGCTGCGATGACCTCTGGCTTCCTCTGCTGGCATGCTATTCTTTGCTGAAATCTTTCCAAAAGCTGTTTTTTGTTTGTTTGTTTGTTTTTGTTTTCCTCCAACATATCAGGCATATCCCTGTCTGATATCCTATGCACTGGCCCTTCCTTGAGCCTAGAATGCCCTTCCTGCATATGAGCATCTGTCCTTTATATCTCCCAAGCCTTTCTTTCTAGTACTCCCCGTACGCCCTCCCACAATCACTATCCCACGTACTGTGGCACTTTATTTGATTTTGCTCATTATCTCCTCCTGCCATCAACATATAAGTTTGGGAAGGCTGAAGATTCTGTCATTTCTGTTCTCTGCTATATCCCCAAGATAGAGCCTAACTCATATAAGGTTCTTTATGGATAAAGTGAGTGTGAGTGAGTGAATCTTCACACTATCTGTGCTTTGGCTCATCATTTTAAAAAAAGGAAAGAACAAACTCTCAGTGTTGCAAGAATTAAATGTCCTAATATCCCTTCTGATATTCGGTGTACCCATAATTAGCCTTCTAATGTGATTTCCAAGAGGCTATTGTTCCATTTTTGGAAGCTTCATTTTTACTCTATCTAATATTTTGGTTTGGATTTCAAATTCTGAATACCCCCAAAGAAGAGAAAATCTTTCCATTTCTGGATCAAATTATTACCCTTCTATGTTAGAATTTTGTAGAATTTAAAGAATATGGACAGTTTACTCATCAGTCAATAAGCAACACGTTTTCCGAAACACCTACAAAGGTGTTTCACTCTGCCGGGACCCATAGAATAGGATCCCAGCTCTACGTTCATACTCCTGTTTCTTCATAGTAACACTCGGCATGAAGGAGGTGGTTCTGGTGTCAGGAAATCTGGCCTTTAATACAGTTGCTGCTACTGGCTCTCTGAATGGTGTCAGGCAGGCAGCCTTCCCTCTCTGAGCCTCAGTCTCTGTTTCAGAGAGGTGAGGATGGTGACAGGTAGAACTGTAAATTCCTTTCCAGCAGTGAAATGTTAGATTTTTAAATCAATAGAAAGAGCAGAGTTGTCAAGCACATAGCTGACTTTCTATAAATCCTTCTTGGCTTGGAAAATGGAAATTCTTGTTCCTTCCTAGTGGGAATCAGCTCCTGTGGCTGGGGAAAGGCAATCTTCTTTCTGCCTGCTGAAGTTGAGCAGGTATGGTGTAATGAGGAATAGAGAAGATCGAGATCATTTCCAGCACTCGCCTGGGTGGAAGCTCAAGAGAGGAAGCACAAACCCACCTGGTGCTGGAGGACAAACACACCCTCTCCCGGGAACAGGCGTTGATGGTGTTTTCATGTGGCTCTGGCGCCACCTGGTGATTCCTTCCAGAATTTATCTTGTAACTCCAAGGACGCCCAGCCACAGACTTTGTTCTGGAAAACGTCACCCACAGGAAGGCTCATGGAACGATTCCAGGAACTTTGAAAGATTCATTAATAGCGTCGAAGCTGTAGCTCAGAGAATGGGAGGAGAGGAAAAAGGCCATTCTGTCATAAGAAACAGGAAACAATGGGAGAACAAGGAAGCCCAGGTATTTACCTTTAAAAATAACATTCGCACAGCTGCCAAGACTAATTCTGGCCAACGTGAAACCAAATCGGCTAGAGCTGTTCTAGGACTCCTTGCAACAGCTCAAGCATTTTAACATATTTTTAATTGGTGATTTTAGTTCATACTGATCAAATATTTTTTGTGCTATTCTTCAGGCTTGAAGCAGCATAGGGCCCTGAGTGTGGCCGCAGGAAGAGATACACAGTGCTGAGTCCAGTGCACAGGGAGCTGTACTCAGATGGGCCGAGTGCCCACTCAGTTGACCACAAACAGGGGTGGGTGAGTGGGTGGGGGGCATTTCTCACAGGAGAAGTACAGTATGGACGTACAGAAGTGTACCTGTGAAAGTCAGTAATGGTGGGCAAAGGGACACTGGGCACAGAAAGGCCAGAAATGCATTGGTGGTGACTTTGTGTAAGTGTTAAAATTTTGATGACCACGAGTGAAGAAATGTCATTTAAGGAGAAAGGAGTCAGCAAAGAAGAGTATGGAGGTGAGTAAGCTCAGGTTGTCCTTCCTGTACATGGCTGGGTGTGTGGGATATAAGAGGCAGGGCTAGAAAGTTCAGGAGGGCTGGTGGCCACCTGCACCCTGAATCAAGGGGTTGGACTTACTGCCCACTGGGACAGCAACAAGGTAACAAGTAGGAAGGTTGAAGAGGCAGCCGCTGACCACACTTGCATGAACTAGGCCAGGTCATATAACACTGGCGGGCCCAGGGATGTGCGCGTTGGGGTTGGTTTGTCCGGTTAGCTAGTGGGTTACAGTGGAAACTCTTCAAGTCCTGGGCTCTGCAGACAATTGCCACAACTGAGCTTCAAAGGGCAGGGAAAGGAAAGCGCTGTACCATCACATCTTGAATCGGAGAGTGTCTGCTATTCAGGTGGGTGCCCCTAGCTGGTAGACCGTGCAGCCTGATTGCCTGTGAATCATAGCAATCCTGTGTGGTTTATATATGACATTAGCGTACTTTTTAGAATAATAATTTAGTTAATTCTAGTTTGGATTATATCACCTCTGAGCCCTACAGGGGATTAACAGAGATTGCAAAGATCAGAAGAGAACTAGTTTGAGTGCAAATGTGTATAAATACAAGTCATAATATAGAAAGGGTTTCTGTAAGCCTAACAAAAGACAGCACATCTCTATGTTCTGTGGTTTACTAATGTCGTCTTGCACATCCTGAAGAATTAAACTAAACCAGCCTCTAAAGTGGGTGAATCTGTGCATCAAAGACTGAAAACAATTGTTCTCTTTTGCTCTGGTTCTGGAGGGAACACCCTCAGAAGTTTAGAAGCTGAATACTTACTAGGTGGCAAGTGATTGGGCTAGTTGGGCTAGTGAAATATTCACGGATTCATTTTTTTTTTTTTTGTAGAGACAGAGTCTCACTTTCTCGCCCCTCAGTAGAGTGCCGTCACACAGCTCGCAGCAACCTCCAATTCCTGGGCTTAGGCGATTCTCTTGCCTCAGCCTCTCGAGTAGCTGGGACTACAGGTGCCCACCACAATGCCTGGCTACTTTTCTGTTTTGCAGTTAGGCCAAGGCCGGGCTTGAACCCGCCACCTTCGGTATATGGGGCTGGTGCCCTACTCGATGAACCACAGGCCCCACCCATGGATTCATTTTTAAATAAGGAATTATTTGGGAAACAATCCTACAGAGAAAATCCTTGAAGTAATTTCATTGGTAGACCAAGAGATTGGTCAGAGATAATGTTTCAATTAAAAGAAAAACAAATGTAGATATCTATATATATGTGTGTGTGTGTATAAATGTGCATGTATATATGCATGATTATTATGCACTATGCACTGTATATATATATATACACACATATGATTTCTATATACAAATATATTTACCTAATTGGTATTGTGAATCAAAATATTTTGACACCATGACTCAACATATTTTAATTTTGCCAAATGAATCTCATGAGGAATCTTTTCTCAAATCACTTAGGCACTTGGCTATGTTGACATCAATCTCGCTTTGGTTCACAGTAATCTTCCTAAAGCCTAATCACTGGGGTATAAAGAGAATGATGTCAGGGAAAGGGCAGAAGCCCAGAAGCAAAGTTCTTTGAAGAAAACCTGAGGCTTCCAGGGCACCAAGTACATAAGGCAATATCACCCTGGTACCTGATTTGGGGCGATTCTTGGCTTTCCTGTGGAGAGAGAAGAGAGTGCAGAATCAGAAAGGGTTGCCTTTCAGAATGAGAGTATTCCCAATGGCTCCACCACCTGATGGGACCGTGGTTTGCCTTGAATCTGTGTGTCAGACACTTACACACTGCACTGCTAAACACCCCAGGCTGTGCCCAGCTCTGGTGTGATGGGTGTGAGGAGCCTGGGCTCTGGCTCCAGGTGGAGCTGACGCTGGCTGTGCCCCTGGATGCCAGACCTGAATGGGATTTGAACCATTCAAGGTTCTAAGCCCCTTTGAATATGTTTTCTGATCTGGAAAGCGGGATAATGACAATGACCTCGCAGAATTTTGAAGAGGATGAGAGATAATGTATGGGATATATGCTTGGCTCACGGTAGACACACAATATCTAGTTCTTCGTCTCCTTTTCTCTCTCACACACATGCCCCAATTTTGGTTCCAAAAAAAACACACTGAGACTTTTTTTTCCTATTCCTGTTGTCATTGCTGCTGGTGTAACTTGTCCACTAGGTCAGAACACTGGGGTTTATTCAAGGATTATGCACCTCTTTTCTCATAACTGAGGAAATGAGGAAAGGTGACCTTTTGTAAAAAAAAAAAAAAAAAAAAAGGAAGTATGTGAACTATTACAACTATTACTAAGCCAGAGAATATTTCAAAAATTATCTGCCTCACTGCTGTCTTTTATCAGTGGAGATCTTAAAACTTTTATTACTTGTTCTCAATGAAGAAGTTGTAGAGTTAGCATTTTCCTTTAACTTCTCTCTGTCTAAGTAAAAATTGCTTCTATTTAAGGACACTTGTGGTAGGGAGGGATGTCAATGAGGTACATGGTGGTTTTCAATGTCAGCTCCAGGCTGCAGGGGGAAAGTTTGTGTCAAAATCCCACATTATCTGTCGAGCAGGCATCAAGCAAAAAGATAGGGACATCTGTAGCTCAGTGGTGAGGGCTCCGGCCACATACACCAGGGTTGGTGGGTTTGAACCCGGCCTGGGCCTGCTAAACAAACAAACAACAACAACAACAAAATAGCAGGGCGTTGTGTTGGGCACCTGTAGTCCCAGCTACTAGGGAGGCTAAGGCAAGAGAATGGCTTGAGCCTCAGAGTTTGAGCTTACTGTTAGCCATGATGCTACAGCACTCTATAGAAGGTGACAAAGTGAAACTCTGTCTCTAAAAAAAAAACCCAGGTAGGAACAGACCTGCCATGCTCGCTGGTGTTGGAGTCATGTTTGTTTGAATGTTTGAATGTTGTGTGTCTGTCATCCTGTTTCACTTTTCTCCTCCCTTATTAGAGACAGTCTCTGAATCACCCAGCTGTGTGTAATCTTCCTAGGCTTATTGCCTTGGATTTCTAAAGACGTTTGCCATCTATTTCCCACCTGCCTGGAACAGGATTGTTCTTGCTCCGTGCCAGGCTGCACTTGGATTCTTCTCTCTTTCCTTTTTTATTGACATATACTATTTGTACCTATTTATGAGGCCATAAGAGATTTTGTCACATGCACGGAATGTGTAATGGTCAACTCAGGGTATCCATCGCCTCAAGCATTCATCATTTCTGTGTGATGGGAACGTTTCAAAGTCCTGTCTTCTAGCTCCTTTGAAGTGTGTAATACATTGTTGTTGGATATAGTTACCACACTGTGTTATTGAACTTATTTCTTCAATTTGACTGTATGTTTGCACCATTCACCTTCCTCTCTTCATCCCCATGACTGGCCCCGCCACTCTGGCCCCAATACCCTTTGCAGCCTCATTGTCTGTCATTCTGCCCTCTGCCTTCCTGAGATCCGTTTTCTTGGCTCCCACACGAGTGAGCCCAGGCAATATTTGTCTTTCTGTGTCTTATTTCACTCCACATAATGACTTACAGTTCCATCCATGTTGCCGGAAATGATGGGATTTTATTCTTTTTATGGCTTAAAAATATTCCATTGTGTGCATGGCCACATCTTCTTTATCCACCCATCCACTGATGGATACTTGTGTTGGTTTCATTATCTTGGCTATTGTGATAAGTGTTGCAGTAAACACGGGGGGTGCAGGTGTTCCTTTGATATAGCAAGTTCCCTTTCCTTAAATAATTCTCAGTACTGGGATGGGTGGATCATATGGTAGTTCTATTTTTAGTTTTTGTTTGGACAAAACTGCATACTGTTTTCCCTAACGGCTGTACTAATTTTCACTCCCACCAGTAGTGTATGGGCATTTACTTCTTCACACCCTCACTGGCATCTATTATTTTTGTCTTTTTGATAATAGCCATTCTAACTAGGGTAAGTGTCAGGGTCCTGCCCTGAGAGCAGCATCTGCTGAGACCTGTGGAAACTGGTGGCTATTGACTGAAAATATACAGAGTAGAAGCAAAGGTAAAGAAAGACAAGAGAGATAGAGTACAATTAAAAGCAGGAGCTCAGGGATCCATTGCCCATCGTGGGATTCTGACAATGACCCAGAGTGGTTGCTCCACTCTAGTTTTACTGAAGTCTATTTTCCCAGAAGGTAAGATAAGGGAGGGAACAAAGACATCCACAGTTTCTTGGATTGATCCTATCAGCTTCTATTGTTATTATAAGTAACCTGAAGGGCAGCCTTCAGGAATCTGAAATCTGAGCTTTGGATTGGGAGAGGCTTCTGCTTAGGTCACACACTCAGATTTCTAGGAGGGTGTTGAGCTCTGCTAGTTCTCTGTGGAGTAAAATGCCATCAGCGTTAATCTCCTCTGAGGGATCGGTGGGAGGGAGGCATTTTCCCCCCATCACCACCACAGAGGATTTTCCTCTGCTATAAGGGATATAAGCTCTTCTGCCCATATCTGAGAGCTGGAGCTACTCCCTTGGTCTCTACCCCAGGCAAATTCAAATCTCCACAATGGGTATTGGCTTTTGCCTGTTTAATGGGCAGGAAATGCTCAGAAGACATATCTTTTCTAGGACTTGTCATAACCTCTTCTATGACCATTATTCACCTCAGAGTGCTCACAGACCCAGCAGGGCATTTGTAAGCTGTACCCCAACAGACTAGAATTTCAGAAAAGGCAAGAAGCTTGCTAGTAATGGCTAGTTTAAATGTAAACTAGCTGACTTTTCTTTGTTCTGATTCACTCAGCTTGCTTTTTAGTTTTCCTCTTTTTCTGGGGATGCTTTCCTTTGCCAAGAATGGAGTCTTTGGTCCCCATTCTCCCAGCAGGTAAGATGATGTCTCACTGTGATTTTGACTTGTATTTTCCTGGTAATTAGTGATTTGAACTTTTTTTTTTTTTTTTTTTTTGTAGAGACAGAGCCTTACTCTATAACCCTTGGTTGAGTGCTGTGGCATCACACAGCTCACAGCAACCTCCACCTCCTGGGCTTAGGCAATTCTCTTGCCTCAGCCTCCTCAGTAGCTGGGACTATAGGTACCCACCACAATGCCCCACTATTTTTCTGTTCAGCCAAGGCCAGGTTTGAACCCACCACCTTTGGTATATGGGGCCAGGGCCCTACTCGGTGAGCCACAGGCACTGCCCTTGAGCTTCTTCTTCTTCTTTTTTTTTTTTTTTAAATAAAACTGTGGACGTTTGTGTGTCTTCTTTTGAGAAATGTCTATTCAGATCCTTTGCCCACTATTTTGAGGAATTATTTCATTATTTTGTTATTGAGTTGTTTGAGATCCTTGTGTATTCAGGGTAATAGTTTCTGGCTGTCAAGCTCCTGGAGCCCTGCTCCTGTCTGGCCCACCTCCAGGTCTGACTCTCCTCTACTCTTGCATGTTCTAAGATGGTCTAATGTGCTTGCAAGTGTCATCTGCTTATTAGTAGCCATTACTCATTTTCTTCCACTCTACAAAAGCCCAATTTTGTTCAGATATCAGATGAGTAGAACGTGTAAAGGAAGGAAGGTGCTTCACCTAGTCCTAACATTCCTGCTTAGTATAAACCACTCGTGTCATCCCAGTTCTCTTATCTAAACTCATTGAATAATGGAGTTAAATAAATAGTGTACTGGAATAAAGGTACATATTTGGAGGGATTCTAAGCATTTTCTTCACAAAATAAAAAGTTCTGGGTAAAAGGGACAAACACATATATTTACATGTATTATATATACGCAAACATACATAGTAAATTTATGTACACACACACACACGTCTTTCTTTCTCTCTCTCTCTCTCTTTCTGTCCACTGCTGTTTCTTTCTTCCCACTACCTCCCAAGTAGCTAGGACTATAGGTGTCTGCCACAGCACCTGGCTATTTTTAGAGATGAGGTCTCTCTCTGGCTCAGGTTGGTCTCCAACCTGTGAGCTCAGCAATCTACCCCACTTGGACTCCCAGAGTCCTGGGATGACAGGAGCCACCTCACCTGGCCTACCTTAGCTGATCTTATCTCTCATCATACCCTCTCATCAACAATTTTTACTTAAAATTCCTTAAGTATTGGCAGCCACCACTGCTCTCTGGATCTTCCCTTGTGCTGCTCCTTCTGTCTGGAATAATTTCCTTCCTCTCTTTATCTCGGTGAATTCCACTTCTCTTTAGAACAGTGCTAAGACACCACTTTCCTCCAAAGCATTCCCTTTTCTTTACCTCATTAGAGCACGTCCTCTGCCACATTTAAGTTGATCATTTATGTGCCTATTTCTTGCACAAGCATCCAGCAGCACCTTGACACTTAAGACTTGGTTGTGTTTACTGTGGAATTCTACAAGCCCAGAGCTGTTGCTGGTGCTTCAAAAGACGACCGGTGGCCCCTGTATGCGCTTGTCCATGGAAGCACACACATTTAACATGGGCTTCAACTCCACATAGTATATCATAAACTTTAGAGCTTTAAGCAAGGAATTTAAAATTTTGAAAATTCCATTGATGATGTTTTTTGTGCATTCCTGGTGATAAACCAGAATATTATGCCTCCAAAAGTATTTATTGAGTAGATGCTTGGCCAGTTCCTTGATCACTAAACAGAAAACCAACAAAAGAAACCAAAAATAAAGCAATAAAAAAACTCATATTCTACAAGTAGTTATACAGACTTATTCCATTTAGTCACAGTTGTTGAAACCATACATAGCACCTAGAAGTCCACAGATAAGCCGAAGAAACAAAATATAAATTAGCTAGGAGTGTCCACAAGTATTCCAATTCCCAGAGGTACTCTGAGAATATGACCATTTTTAGGAACATAATTAAACAGTGCAAGAATGAATTAGATATATTTCCATATTAATCTCTATGATCCTTGACAAAAGGTAAAATAAGATATTTTTATCAGAGTTTAGAAAAATTGCTGATTTAAGAAAGAAAAGCAGTAGACTGCGAGTGAGAGTGAGCTGCTTGAAAAAAAAACAAAAAAACCTTTTTATTTAAAATAATCTGTGTATTTCTGATAAAATCACTTGTGATATATTTGTGCACACACTAAATTTTCTTTGAACCAGAGTGTTTTTGGAGGAATAAGAATTTTAGAAAGGAGAAAACAGGTCATCAGCAGATGTCTTGCCTTAGGGAAAAAAACAAAGAGCAATTACAGGTGGCATCCTGGAGATGGTAGACAAATTGACTAATAATTATAGATTACAAGGATAAACATTGACTCCCGGCAGAACAAATTCTTTTAATAAACAGTCAGAGATACTGCTGAAAATTTAAGATAAAGGAACTTAAATATCCATGAATAGAAAAACGAAAAAGTTTTGGGAAAAAAGAACTTTTAATCACAGAGCTGTAGTTAACAGAATAAAGTAATATTGAAAAACTAATGTTAAAATGAGCAATAACAACAACTTTCATGTTTTAAGGGAAATTTTCAAGTCCTGAAGGAATCTGAAAGGACAGAGAAAAGAGATAAGAAACCATCCTGTAATGTAAACTCAAAGTATCGGTGTACTATGGTAAAAGGGACATATGTGTTGAAGTTATGAGATTTTAAGTTAAAACCTGACTTTTAAACATTGATAGGAGTATGATACTCAAGTCTTAATGCTCTCATTTGTAATGTTAACGAGTATTACCCATTTGTTTTCAAATTTGAATAAAGTAACTTAACTAAATTGCCTGAGACAGAATTTCAAAATAGCCGTTCAAAAATCACAGCTATATATTGCTATGAACATGCAGATAGTGGAAAATTGTTTGGATTTGGTTTTTAATATTGCTGGTTGCTGTCATAGTGTTCTGGTCCTTGAAAAATACATATACATTGGATTTTCTCTGATGTTAGATGCAATTCCTTGAGAAATACTGTAGTTATTTGAATATATTACATATAATGCTAGTAAGACCTTGCTTGTAAGTCACATTTTACAATACTTAAGGGGCACTTTTCTTTGTTTAATTTGATCTACAAAAAGCGGCCATTATTTCCCTCTCTAAAAATTCAGAAATAGATACATCCATTAAGGAGCACTGATATTTTCAAGTATGGAAACAATTTAAATATGTGTTAGATTTTTTCAGTGTCTGTCTCTGGCTTACCATGTGTTTCAGGATAGTGAGACAAAGTCTGTGGTTGGATAGTATTGTGGAGAGAGAGTCCCTAGTGTCTAATATCTTTCTTAATATAAGACAATAGATGCACTTCTGAAAAATGGGGTTAGAACAGGAGAGCAAAGTGCAATCACCCTGAGACATAGCAGGTCTCCACTAACATTGCTCTCTGAAAACTGAAGACAGTGCAGTTTTAATGCCCAGAAACCAAGCAGAGGAAATGTGGAGCCAAGAAAATAGCATGATCAGTCAACAGCTAGTGAGAAAAAGGAGAGCACTGTCTCATGAGTGTGAAAGCTGAGAGCTAAGGTGGAAAAAAATGAAAAAAAATCTGTAGAATATTGTCAGTGGAAAAAATCATAAAGCCATACAGAATAGAAATTTATAATTCTGCCTTTAAAATATTTGAAACAAGTTGAGAACTGGTCAGAATCTTATCAAAGTCCAGAGCAAGCTTCATAGCAGGTTAGATTTATTCAGCTGCTGCACTGACAATCTGACACAAGAAAGGTTATATACTTCTTTGGAAGAGAAATACTACTTTCTTTAGAACCCTACCATTTCTTTCACATATTATCTTTAGCATACAGTTGCAAACAATGAGACAAATAAAAAGGATAAAAAATGTGACTTATCATTAAGATAAAAAAGAGTCAATAGAAGTAGGACTAGATATGGCTCAGATATGAGAATCATCAAACAATGATTTTAACACGAATATGACAAATATGTTAACAGATATACTAGGAAAGAAAGACAACAAGCATAAAGAGTTACATAATTTCCTATTCTTTAACACATTCATAAAAGATAATACATAAAAACATTAGAAATGGAAAACCCAATATCAGAAAGAAAAAGCTCATTTGGTGGGCTAAAGAACAAACAGGACATGAAAGGAGAAAGGGCCAGTGAAGTTCAAGACCAGTAAGTTGAAATTAACTAAACTCAAGCACAAAAAGAGAAAAAAAAATTAAATTTGAAAAAACAATAAATTTTATATATAACATCAGTGGTACAAAATGAAACATTTTGGTATGTATGTAATAGGATTTTCAGATAGATAGTAAATAGAGAATAGGCTATAGATACTATCTTATAAGAGCACCTGAAAACGTTCCAAATTGAAAAGATAGCAACACAAAGGTCCAAGAAGCACAGAAAACCCAAGCAAAATAAATAAAAGGAAAATCATACCCAGAAAGAGCTTAATCAAAATGAAAAAAGAAGCAAGATACAGAAAAAGTTTTCAAAATTGCCAGAGAGGAAAATTAAAAAGACAGCTTAAATAATAAAAATGACTGCTAAAAAGCAATGGTGAATATAAGTGAACTTCAAGTTTAAAGAGCTGAAAAATAAAAGAGACTGTTGAGCCTAAAATTTATCTGGTGAAAATATCTTTCATGTAAACATGAAGTAACTAAATTTTAAGATAGAAAAACATTTCAGTTGATCCTTGAACAAGAAGGGTTTGGACTGCATGGGTCACTTATATGTGGATGGTTTTCATTAATACATTAGAAAAAAATTGGATATTTGAAAATAACAGATGAACTACATAATGTAGAAATAATAAAAAAAGAAGCATATGTCATAAATGCAAAAATGATATACAGATACTAGTCAATTTTATCATTAACTATCATAAAATAAACAGAAATTTATCAAAATCTTGTCACATAAAACAAAAATTTACATACTATACACAGGACCATCTACAGTCAAGAGAAATGTAAACAGATGTAAAGATGCAGCATTAAACAATTACTGCATAAAATTAACTATAGCACATACTGCGCTGATGTAACAATGCCAGAGATAAAAAGTTGAATTGCTTGATATGAACCATAGACAGAGATCTGCAGCTGAGGTTGCTCACCACTCACCATTTCAAGAAAAATGAATCCAGCTTGAGGACCACTGCAAAAAAAGAGAAGAAAATTTGTCACGTCATTGCTGTAGCTATGCCAGCAGGCATGAAAAGCTCATACTTTTTGAAAAATACCTGTTTAACTCAAATTGAAAATGCAAATTTTATGTTGGTAAAGGATTGTCATCTTGTTTTATAGACTCTAATACAATTCAAGGAAAAGCAAAGCCATTAAATGACAACGTAAAACTAAAGGAAGTTGAATGATCTGAAGCTGGAAAATTTAATGTCAGAAAAGATTGGCTTGATAATTTTAGAAAGAGGTCTACCTTAAAGAAAAGCCAAGATAACAGAGGAAGCAGTTTTTGCTAACCGAGAGAGCAAACATCATTAATAAAATCATTAAGGAGTAAGAATATTTGCCTGAACAGAATTTTTTATACAAACAGAAGTGCCCCAATCTGAGAACAAAAAAAAAAAAAAAAGAAAAAAAAAACCCACAAAGCACATTGACTGGTAAGAAAGATAAGTAAGCACCAGAATTTATGTCATAAGGGATAGGCTTTTTGTGTGAGTACAATTGGATTTCTGATGAAGGCTACTCTTATCTACAAAGCTGCTAATCCCCAACTCTTGAAGAGAAAAGATAAACATCAGCTGCTGGGCTTTTGGTTGTATGTACAACAAGAAGGCCTGGATAACGAAATATACTTGTTTTTTTTATATTTCTTTCTTCTTCTTCTTTTTTTTTTATTAAGTCATTTGTACATAAATCATGTACACATTTATGCCATTATGGGATTCAACTTGTTGATTATTGTACAAATTGGAGTGCTTACATCCTACTAATCAATGTAGCCTTCACCTCATTTACCCAATTACAGCATTAAGACATTTATGTTCTATACCTAATAGATCCAACTTGTACTTGCAATATGTTCCTCAAGTGTGGTCTCCCAACTAACCTTCCCTCTATCGACCCACCCCCCTCTCTTTCCCTCTCCCTCCCCTTCCCTCCTTCATCCTAGGCTACAGTTGTGTTTCATTTTTCATTCGGAAGTGTAAGTGATTATAAATTGGTTTCACTGTAGTACTGAGTACATTGGATATTTGTTATTTTCCATTCCTGAGATACTTTACTAAGAAGAATGTGTTCCAGCTCCATCCATGTAAACATAAAAGAGTTAAAGTCTCTATTTTTTTTTTAATGCTGCATAGTATTCCATGGTATACACATACCACAATTTATTAATCCATTCATGGGTCGATGGGCACTTGGGCTTCTTCCATGACTTGGCAATTATGAATTGAGCTGCAATGAATGATCTGGCACAAATATCTTTATTTGCAAATGATTTTTGATCCTTTGGATATACTCCTAGAAGAGGAATTGCAGGGTCAAATGGCAGGTCTACATTTAGATTCCTGACCGTTCACCAAACTTCCTTCCAAAAGGAACATACTAGCTTGCATTCCCACCAGCAGGGCAGACATGTTCCCTTTTCTCCACATCCCACAACATCTGTAGTTTTGGGATTTTGTGATAAGGGCTTCTCTTACTGGAATTAGATGGTATGTCAGAGTGGTTTTGGTTTGCATTTCTCTGATGATTAAAGATGATGAGCAATTTTTTCATGTGTCTGTAGACCATGAGCCTGTCTTCAGAGAAGATTCTGTTCACGTCCCTTGCCCACAATGAAACGGGATTGCTTTTTTTTTTCTTAGTAATAAGTTTGAGTTCTCTGTGGATTCTGGTTATTAGACCTTTGTCGGAAATCTAACTTGCAAAAATCCTCTCCCATTCTGAGGGCTGTCTATTTGCTTTACTTAGT
>CAUYRH010077188.1:0-14983 GCA_963574655.1 Perodicticus potto
TCCATGTAAACATGAAAGAGGTAAAGTCTCCATCTTTCTTTAAGGTTGCGTAATATTCCTTGGTGTACACAAGGCAGAGATTTAAAGGTTATTTAACATACCAGAGTGAACTGATGAAAGGGATAGTTAAAATGTATTTTACTTTTTAGTATTTTCATCTAAAACGTAAGGAAAAACTATTTAGCACACACCTTTAACTTCCCTGTTTGACTTAATGGTTTTCACGGTCCCTCGGGGAAGCCTGACCCCCAGCTCTATGTGATTGTGCTGGTTGTGGAAGAAGGCTGAGTCGAGAAGCCAGGGCCCTTGAGTCCAGGAAAGCACTGTGATGAGGTTTCCTGAGTCTCTGAGACGTACACCGGGTCCAGGAGCAAACCAAAGGGTGGTCCACAGCAGAGTGGGGGGCTTGGGAAGCACAGTGAAAACGGCCAATTAGCTGTAGCCACTTAGTGGGGAAATACCGAGCTCAATACTGCAGAGAACTATCTCTAGGGTACAGTGTGAAAGGTGGACTGTAATTAATGTAGTGAAGTGGTGGTTTGATATAAAAGGAAGTATTTCCTTTAGTTGAATTAAATTGTCCATTTGCTATGTATTTACTAATACCTTCGTTCCAGTAGGATAGATCAAGAATCCTTGGCTTGGTGCCCGTAGCACAGTGGTTATGACGCCCACCAGGCAGGTTTGAGCCAGGCCCGGGGCCTGCTAAACAACAATGACAAATGCAGCAACAACAAAAAAATAGCTGGGTTTTGTGCCGGGCGCCGGTAGTCCCAGCTACTTGGGAGGCTGAGGCAAGAGAATTGCTTAAGTTGAAGAGTTTGAGCCTGCTGTGAGCTGTGACAGCACAGTGCTCTACCGAGGGCAACATAATGAAACTGTATCTCAAAAAAAGGAAAAAAAAGATTTCACGTGAATGTATATTTTCTTTAGCTATTTTTCTGTTTAAGAAAGTTGGGTTCTTCTACTGTAGTTTCTTTAGATCATCCCAGACACTAAATGGTAGTAAATGTAACAAAGAAACTTAGGGCCATGGACTGGAACAAAATAGGAGTTTATTGTCCCAGTGACACAGGACATTGAATGTGCTTTTTCTTTGTATCTAAATTGTGTTTTGTTTGGATAAGGGCAAAAATAAACATAGAGATAGATAAAAATTTTGTAATTAAAAAATGTGATAGTTATTTAAACTTCCATCAGTAAAAGTTTTGTTATTCTGTGATTTATCTGCTTGCCAGAGGTAAAAAAAATAAAAATAAAAATAATTAATTTGGCAGCACCGGTGGCTCAGTGGGTAGGGCACTGGCCCCATATACCAAGGGTGGAAGGTTCAAACCTGGCCCCAGCCAAACTGCACCAAAAAAATAGCCGGGCATTATGGCAGGTGCCTGTAGTCCCAGCTACTTGGGAGGCTGAGGCAAGAGGATCGCCTAAGGCCAGGAGTTGGAGGTTGCTGTGAGCTATGATGCCACTGCACTCTACTGAGGGCAATAAAGTGAGACTCTGTCTCTATAAAAATAAATTTAAAAAAATTAATCAATTCAATTATAATCATTCTACAGGATGGGACCTTGAGTAAATATAGACTTGTTTTTCAATATTTTTAATTTAAATTTTAGGAAAAATTTTATAAGACAACCAAACAATTCACAGAGAATAACGATTCTTAAGAAATGTGTCAAATTTTAAGGCATATTACCAAACTATACATTATTAATTATATGCTTAATATTAAGTGAATATTGTTTTGAAGATTTAACAAAGTATAGATTAGCTAGCATTATTAGAAGTGACACACTACAAAATAACTTCATTGAGAAACAATTTACACACAATCAAAAGCCTACAATTTAAGGGTACTTTTTTTGCAGTTTTTGTCTGGGGCCGGGTTTGAACCTGCCACCTCCCGTATATGGGGCCAGCGCCCTACTCTTTTTGAGCCACAGGCACCGCCCCTAAGGGTACTAGTCATATGCTTATGTAACGCTTAAGTGAAATCAGGATAAAGAATATTTCCATTATGCTTTTCCACTCTATCATACAATACGGTTTCAGACTACTAATGAAAAGCTTCTGTCACCAGAGATTAGATTTTGCTTCTCTAGAGATATACAGAAATGCAGGCAGGCAGAATGTGCTCTGATGTCTAGGCTTTTTTTCCCTCAGTATATTTTCGTTATTTCTCCATATTTTGATTGTTGAACATCAATAGTATTAGTGAGCAGTATAGAACTTTCTAAATATACAACAACTTGTTTATCCCTTTGCCTCTTGATGGGTATTTGGGTGGTTTCCAATTTGGATTTATTATAAGTGAAAACTATTAACCATTTATCAATTATGTTATATGCGGTAGTATATAATCATTTCTTTAGGATAAATGTCGCTATTTATTATTATAAGCAAAACTATTAACCATTCATCAATAATTTTATATGTGGTAGTATGTAATCATTTCTTTAGGATAAATTTCAAGATGTCGACTCACTGGTTTACAAAGTAAGTGTATATTTAGCTATAGAAGGACTGCCAAACAGTGTCCCAAATGTGTTATATCATTCTGTGCTTCCACCAACAATCGTGAGAGTTCCAGGGGCTTTACCTCCTTGCCAGCACTTGCCGTTGTCAGTTTTTTCACGCTTAGTCATTTCAGAGAAAGGATATTCTTATATTTTTTGAAACTAAGCTGTAATTAACTACCACCCACTTAGCAGCTTAACACCACACAGGTTTATCTCCTTATAATTCTATAAGTGACACATCTGACATTTTTTTTTTTTAACAAGGTAAGTTCTTGCCAGGCCTTCCTTCCCTTCTGAATTTGCATTTCCCTGATGCCTGAATAATAATATTCTTTAACATTTTAATGTCTTGATTTATCATAGTATGTCTTCTTTATTGAAATGTCTGCACAAATCATTTTGCTCATTTTCTATGATGTGGTTTATCGTTTTCTTTTTAATTGTAAGTGTTCTTTATCCATTGAGTAAACAAGTTTTTCATCTCATGTATGCATTGCACAGTTTTTCTGTTAGGTAGCTTTCTATTTTGTTTTGTTAAGAGAGACTGTCAGAGAGTAGATGTTTTTAATTTCGATGACTTCCAAATAATCTAATCTTTCTTTGTGGTTGATAATCTTGGGGTCCAATCAAAGAAGCTTCTTTTATATATTCTAGAATTTTTCTATAGCTATCTACATTCAGGACCAGTTTGTCCATATCCTTTAAAAAAGTTTTGTTGAAATTTTATTTGAAATCTCATTGATTCTATAGTTCAATCTCTAAAAGAAATGAACACGTTAACAATATTGAACCACTGTGTATCTCTAAAGTATGCAGGTATTACTTAAATTTTTTTATTAAGTCATATACACATAGATCATGAATACCTTTATGCTTAAGTTGATTTTTTTATACAATCTGACATGGTTACATCAAACCAATCAACATAGCTTTCACCTCATTTACTTGATTATTGTGTTAAGACATTCATGTTCTACCCTTGACAGATTTGACTTGTACCCTTGCAGTATGCTCCATAGGTGTGGTCCCGCCTTTTACCCTCCCGCTATTAAACCTCCCCACTTCCCTCCCTTCCCACTCAATTTCTCTCTTTCTCTTCAACGTTTAGTATGCATCTTGATTGCCCTCTGTTACCTTTATTCTGCAGTATTTAATACTAAATATTGATGCTGTTATAAAAGGTACTACTCCTTTAATTTTCCAAATATTTGTTGTTAGTATAAAAAAAGACAGGTGACATTGGTATATTAATTTTTATTTTGCAACATTTCTAAATTGTTCATTAATTCTAGCCTGGTTTTTTTTTTTCAGATTTATTAACATCTGGGTTGACAGAATCACATTGTCTCCAGAATTAAGTATTACTTCTTTCTTCTTAAATTTTTATGGTTTTTAATTATTTTCTTACCTTGTTTACCTAGGGATTATAGCACTAGCTATAATCTCTGGTACAATGTGGAATAGTTATATTGAGAGTTGATTTTATTGCCCTGTTTTCTGATCTGAGGCACAAAATTAGCTAGAAGTTTTACTGTGGATTACATCAAATAGTGGAAGTTACTTTCTAGAATGTTGATTTTTAAAATTCTGAATAAGTGGGTACAGAATTTAATCCAATATTTTTAGTATCTATTGAGAAGATAATAAAGGTTTCTCCTTCATTCTCTTAATACAAAAACATGCATTGATGTCTTTATAGATTTAATGGGTATCTTTCAATTCTAGGGGAAGAACCCATTATGTTATAGTATTTTACATTTGAGCTACCACTGGCTTCTATACGCTAGCATTTTGTTAAAGATGTTTTCATCAATGATCATGTAAGATATTCAACAGATTTTAATGGTATAATCAAATTTTATTCTGGTTTGGGGATCAGGATAATTGTGGCCTCATAAAGTGAATTATTAAAGTGCTGTTATTTTCTTCTAAAAGGCTTGTATTATGTTAATATTTATTTTTCCTTAAAGCCTTAGCAGAATCTTGAAGTACAGCTATCTGGAAATACCATATTCATTGTTAAAAAGTTTGTTTGTTTTTTTTACCATGAATTTAATTTATTTAATTGAGGCAGGTTTTCTCAAATTATCTATTTATTCTGAGTCACTTCTGGTGATTTTGACTGCATTATTTTTCGGTTGCTGTCTTAACAAATTGCCATAAATCTAGTAGGATTTAACAACACATTTTTATCTCACAGTTTAGTAATTCAGAATTTTCGATTCAGCATGGTGCCTCGGGTTGACCAAAGCCAAGGTGTTCTTGATAGAGGCTCTGGAGAGGGGTCTCCTCCCATGCTGGTTCAGGTTGTCATCCACATCCATTTCCACGTTATTGTAGAGTTTAAGTCCATGCTTTCTGGGTGCTGGTCAGCTGGAGTCCGGTCATCGCTCTCAGAGGCTGTGACCTCTTATCCAAAACTTTCCAGGTGACTCCCTCCCTCGACAGCCATGGGGGGCTATGACCCTCTCGTACTCCCAGTCTTCCAGAATTCCTCTTCTACCACCTCTACCAACCCCAACCTGAAAATATGCTCCACTTTTAAGGGTTCATGTGAGTAGACTGGACCAGGATAATGAGGACATTCTCTGAATCTTTGTATCCTATAGTTCCTAATATTATTTACATCTGAAAAGTCTCTTTAGCAGTGTGACATAACATATTTACACATTCCAGAGATTAGGGCACGGATTTACTTGGGAGACCATTCCGCCTACCACAACAGCTTCGCCCATTTTATCTGAATTGTATTAAGTTGTTTTGCATCAAATTATACATATGTCCTTATTCATGTTGTAGCATCTCAGGGTCATTGCTGATGACCCCTATTTCTTTCATAAAAGCAAGTTTATCTCTATTTTTTCCTTAATCGGTGTATACAGGGAGCTACTCAATTATATTGATCTTAAAAAAAAAGACTTTGATTTCATTGAGTTTCTTTATTGTTCATAATTTCATTAAGTTCTGCTCTTATACTTAGTATTTCATCATTTTGACAATTTTATTCTTTTCTACACACATTCTCTCCGTGTTAAGTATGCATCATTTTCTTAAAGTCATGGCTTAGATCTTTAATTTGGTTAAGAAAAATATTGTTGAAGGCTTCTGTTAGTTTTTTATCTATGTTAGCAATTACTGAGAGAGGTTATTTGAAGTTTCCAACTGTAATTGTGGATTTGTCTATTTTTGGCTTCACTTCTGTCACTTTTTGCTTTTGTTATTTTCACACGCTGTTAAAGATTTTGTAGACACGTAGGATATTATACAGTCTTCATGGACTGTGCTCTTTACGTTATGAAATGTCTTTTTTATCCCTGTAATGTCCCTTTTTCTGAAGCTTACCTTTCTGACTTAAATATAATTACTTCAACTATTTCATGCTTAACTATATCTTTTATATACATATTATATGTAGTTTTAACTTTTTAAATTTTTTATTTTTTATTTTTATTTTATTTATTAAATTTTTTGTTAGAGATAGTCTCACTTTATCACCCTTGGTAGAGTGCTATGGCATCACAGGTCACAGCAACCTTCAGCTCCTGGGCTTAGGCGATTCTCTTGCCTCAGCCTCCCAAGTAGCTGGGACTACAGGTGCCCGCCACAACGCCCGGCTACTTTTTTGTTTTTGCAGTTCGGCCGAGGCTGGGTTTGAACCCGCTGCCTTCGGTATATGGGGCTGGCGCCCAACTTGCTGAGCCACAGGCACTGCCTGAATTTAACAGATTTTTAAATATCTAAATATTGTGAACAGAATGAATTTTCCAGAGGGGAACAACATGCTTCATTAGTCGAAAACTGTCTCTTATGTATACTGTGATGTATTTTATTGGAAAGAAGTAAATGGAGAATAAAAAAACTAAAAACTCTAAAATAATCATAACATTTTATTAAGTTAATTATGCATTTGGAAATTGATATTCAGTTAAGTATGCTGATATTCATGGAGTCTAATTTTGAGGGGAGATTGTAATTTCAAAAAAGTCATATACATTTAGGTAGAGTATTTTACAGAACCTCAGCACAACGAATGTAATTAAAAGTCTCAGAATTAAAATTATGAGTAATAATTATTAGGTAAAGATTATTAGGGACACATCTATAAGCAGAAAAGAAACTATGAGACACCAACTATATCAGTGACCAATAAGACTTTGCAATACTTTGATTTGTCCTAAATAAAATTTTAAATTTGTTAAACCTATAATTTGTCAATTTTATTGCATAAAAGAGGTGGTTATTCTAAAAATGAGCAATCAAAAAGAGCAAAAGAGGTTATAAGAATGTGAAACAATATTTCTGAAATAAAAATATTAAAGGCTAAATAAATAAAATATCCATGCCTAAATAATAGATTTGTATTCAAAGAGATGAAGACTATGAATTTTTTTCCAAGTATAGGTCAAAAGCCAAAGAAGATCATAGAAAAGTTTTTAAATGAGGTATGTATATCTTGAAATCATTCTGTTGGACTCCACACAAAAAGTGAAAATAAATGTAAAGAAATAATTACAATGATTTTATTTTAGTGCTTTGAATCTATGGCCTTGTTAAAGTGGGATTGCACTTTTTCTTATCCATGGGTATAATTTCTGTGTGCCATACTAATCTCTTTTCAGTTTTTTATGTTTCACATATCTTTTCTCAGTTATTGAATTGTGCATTTATTTGGTGCAACTTTGCGTTTTTAAATCTGGGGTAACTTGATGAACAGAATTATAAAGCTAATTTGTATATAGTAAAATTTATTTGTATATAATTAGAACAATTTAAATATATCTCATTCATTGAAAATAAATTAATATATTGGCTGCCATTAGAAGTCTTAATTTCATGTTTAATTTTGGAGTTTTTATGTAAAATTCTAGGTTGACAGACTCAAAACTTATCAGTAATTATTCTTTGGAATCCACTGTTTCTTTTCTTTCTTTCTTTTTTTTTTTTTTGTAGAGACAGAGTCTCACTTTATCACCCTCAGTAGAGTGCCGTGGAGTCACAGCTCACAGCAATCTCCAGCTCTTGGGTTTAGGCGATTCTCTTGCCTCAGCCTCCCGAGTAGCTGGGACTACAGGCACCCGCCACAACGCCTGGCTATTTTTTGGTGCAGTTTGGCCGGAGCCGGATTTGAACCTGCCACCCTCGGTATATGGGGCTGGTGCCCTACTTGCTGAGCCACAGGCGCTGCCCAAATCCACTGTTTCTAATGAAAAGTCGTCTGTAATTCTTTCTGTTTCTTGGCATGAATTTTAAAGGATTTTCTCTTTCCTGTCAGTTTTTAGCAGTTTGAGCATGATGTGTCACACTTTGTATTTCTTGCATTTATTCTTTTCAGATTTTCTTAATTTCTTGGATGTACAGGTTGTGTCTTATTTATTTTTGACAGTTCTCAACTTTGAGTGTTTTGTTTCTCCATTCTTTTCTATTTTTCTTCTAAACTCTATTATGAATATATTAGGCAGTCTGATATTGTCAAACTGATCTAAAATATTGTTATTTTATTGTTAAAAAACTTCACCTTTTTGTTTGAATAATTTCTATTAATCTGTGATCCAAAAAGTGATTGTTCTGTTTGTCCAGTCAATTAATAAGCTAACAGAATAATTCATAATCTTTCATGTCACCTTTTCTTTTTTCTGTTTTTTTTTTTTAAGAGACAGAGTCTCACTTTGTTACCCTCTGTAGAGTGCTTTACCGTCACAGCTCACAGCAACCTCCAACTCCTGGCGATTCTCTTGTCTCAGCCTCCCAAGTAGCTGGGACCACAGGCATGTCACCTTTTCTATATCTACAAATTCTATCTGAGTTTTGTACAAAGTACTGATCTCTCTGCTGAAATTTCTTATCTATTCAGGCATTTTGCTAACTCTTCCCTTTAATATTTTAGCATGTTTATTATCTTTGCTTTTTTTTTTTTTAGAGACAGAGTCTCACTCTATTGCCCTCAGTAGAGTGCTGTGGCGTCACAGCTCACTGCAACCTCCAGCTCCTGGGCTTAGGCAAGTCTCTTGCCTCAGCCTCCTGAGTAGCTGGGACTACAGGCACCCACCACAATGCTCGGCTGTTTTTTGTTGCAGTTTGGCTGGGGCTGGGTTTGAACCTGCCATCCTAGGAATATGGGTCCGGCTCTCTACCCACTGAGCCACAGGTGCAGCCTATTATCCTTGCTTTATTGGCCCTGTCTGATATTTAGACATTTAGAACAAAATATTTGGATTTTGTTCTAGTTACTGTTTTGTGCCTTGTCTATGGTATCATGCATATTTGCTTTTTCTGTTACAGGTCATCATTTTTTATCGAGTGTCAAACATGGTGTGTACCAGAACTGTAATGACTAAGACCAATAATTTTTACATCTAGAAAACAGAATATGTTTCTGTCAGGTAATTAGCATGAGAAGAAATTAATCAAGCTAGACCATTAGTTGTCCTTATATATTAATTTAGTTTCCTTCAGTGCATCACATGCTCTTTTGTATCATCTGCTGTGCCTTAAAAGTTAAGAAAAGTGATGAAATTCTCCTTCCGTGATTGGTGCAGCTCTGCACTCACAGTAGGCAGGCTTCAGGCGTCTGTGCTCAGCTAAAAGGTCTCTCTCTGTTCTCCTAGTTCGTGAGAAGCAATAGGGAGCTTCTGCTTGCACATGGTCTAAGGACTGGATTTTAGGATATTGTTTCCTTTCCATTTCTACTAGACTTTAAGATGCTCTTTGCTTCTCATCTCTTGGGAGGAATGTTCTTTCAATGTTACTGTTTTCTTCCATTGCAGTTTATTGTTCTCTGTGGTATTCAGGGTAAGGCCCAATGTACTCAAAGTTTTTCTGTTCCACCCTCATATTTATGCAGACCCCATGTGACCGGACATCTGGAGTCACCTGTTAAATCATCTTCATAGAAAGATGAAGATACTTCATGATCATTTCATACCCCAGAGCGAAAGGGAAGACAGAATTCTATAGCTGCTTCTGCTCTTCTTTCAGCTCTAGACAAGACCCTAGTGCCTACGACTCTGAGGTTATATTTCCTCTCTTTCCTTGACTAACCTACTACCCCCAATTTTTCCTGACCAGTCAAGAAAAGTCAATGGAAATTAGTGGCTGTAGGGCAGCGTTCTCTTATTTCTGAGGCTCACAGCCTTTTGAAACTATCAGTCCAGCTAATCCTCAGGGTTTAAGAATTAATTGAAATCTCAGTTTATGACTTGTATCTATGGTGTTTTCCTATTCCTTTCACTGCTTTAGCAACAGTAATAAAACATCGATCTTGTCCTTTCTATGAAGATTTGTCACTTATAGTGCTTATAGTGTAACTATCAGGTCAATTAGTGAAGTCAACTCTCTGAGGTTTTGTAGACTTCCACTTTCTTGTAGGTAAAACTGAAGCTACATTCTCTTACTACTTTTTATATCTGAATCAGAGTCCCGTCTTCATTATTGAGCTTTGAATATTTCCACTAATATATAGAAAATCAAGTTCTACTTAAAATAATGTGTTTATTAGTCATCCATTATCCAGATTTTCTGCACTGCAGTTTCTGCCACTGGCAGAATATTTAACTATAGATGGAAAATAAGGTCATTTTAATCTTTCAAAAGACAGTCCATAAATATCACCTATAATCGATAAAAGTGAAAAGAATAATTTTACTTTCAATATTCGTTTTAGTTATGAGTTTAACTTTCAATAGAATTAAAACTCCAAATTAGCAAAAGTTTCACCTTGGGAGTGCTCGGTAGGGTGGTAGACCTTTTGCTTTTTAGTTTGTATCTATTTGTAGCATTTTAGTTTTTTAATCATTGGTTTTATGCAATTTTCAGTATGTCAGAAATTTTTTAAAAATTACTTCTAATAATTAGGGTAAATGTATTTGGCTGGGTGAGCCAAAAATGTGTTAGTGAAGCCAAGGCAACCCTATCTATTTGAGACTGATATTCACCTGGCGTGCAGTTGAACTTGGCTTAGGGCCATGCCACTCAGGTGGACCAGGAAACTACATCTGACAGGGACAGAACTTCAGACATCGGAATGGTAAATTAGCAGTTAAGTCAGGCGGGTTCCGAGGATTTTTGTAGGTAAGAAACCAACCCTGAGTATCTCAAAGTTGAAGTCCTATCAGCAGAGGCAACAGAGTAGATTGATACCAATAGCCATCAAATAGGTCTAGATCAGTGGTTCTCTGTCTTCCTAATGCCGCAATGTATTTTCATTGTTACAAAGGAGTCGCGACCCACAGGTTGAGAACCGCTGGTCTAGATAGTTTACGCAATGGTACACTTCCCAAATTTCAATTGGGAACAAGGATACAACATGTGCCATTTAATTATATCCCTCACCTCTGTCTCAAATATGTATGAAATAGGGCACTGTATGAAATATGAATCTGTATAATTTATATGGACAGTGTGGATTGGGGGTGCCAATAATTTTGCACAACCTAGAAAAAATACATCCTTGTTTTCAATTTGGCACTTTAGGATACTTAGCTAATCCTAAAATACATGAAATATTCCAAAAATTATCACATGATTTTTATTTCAAATCTATACTGAATATTATTAACAATGAGTATATTGTTTTAAATTTTTATTAAAAATAAGGTATAGGCTCAGCACCCATAGCTCAGTGAGTAGGGTGCCAGTCACATACACCAAGGCTGGCGGGTTCAAGCTTCAAGCCTAGACCGGGCCTGCTAAACAATTTTATGGCAACTGCAAAAACAACAAAAAAAATTGCCAGGTATTGTGGCTGGCACCTGTAGCCCCAGCTACTCAGGAGGCTGAGCAAGAGAATTGTTTAAGCCCAAGAGTTTGAAGGTGCTACGAGCTGTGACACCACAGCACTTTACCCAGGACAAGATAGGGAGACTCTGTCTCAAAAAAAAAAAAAAAAAGTATACTGTGCACGAGTTTGAATTTGTAATTAGCTGGGTCAATTGACCTAGAGCAATTTTAGAATAATTGACTTAACATTGGCTTCTTCCAAATAATTTTAAAAGGCGCAATAAGGTGGTAAGCGTAATTACCATTTCAGTCTTGAAAATCACTAATGAAAATAAATCTATGACATAGATATAGTATCTAAAATTACTACAGCTTATGCATAGTTTTAAATCATTTTCTGTACATTTAAATAAAAGAAACAGCTATCAAATAACAAACAAAACACAACAGATAGTGCATGAAATTGAAATAACTATACAAATCATGTGGTTATATAATGTTATATAATAGTACATAACATTTTAGTTTGTATCTATATATGGGTAATTATATAATATTCAAATATATTCAATATATTCAAGTAGTGATATATTACATATAATATAATGTTAATAATAATTTCATTTCTAACATTTCAGCATGTCCTGTATTAACCGATAAATACATATACTAATGTGAGCTCTGAAAGGGAAAGAAAGCATATGATAAAAAGTCACATGTAGTCTTACTGGATAAGAATTTCACAATATGATATTTGGGTACAAATAAAATATAGGCAGTATGTAATTTCATAATATGCGTGTTCATAATTGCAAAAAAAAAGCTATTTGTTCAAAACATTAGACCCCACATAAATCGATTATAACCTGGGGACTAAAATTTTATGATTTGCTTGAATTACTATTCTATGCTTAGTACTGATGGTTTAAATGAATCATTGAATCATAAAAATGTAGGGCTAGAAGCAATCTCAAAGTCACCTTCTCCAACAGTGCGGGAACAATCGAAACAAATGGGGTCTATCCGATGGCTATCTGTCTTGTCATTAAAAATTTCCCTTAAGAGAAATTTGCTGAGCTCCCTGGGTACATGGCTCTGAGATTTGATCGGCCTGATTACCTTGAAACTAACTCTGCTGTTTGACTAAAAACTTCATAATGTTTGAAATATTAAAAATACTTTTACAAATCTAGGGTTTCTTATAACTTCCTCTACACTCAGTGTAATACTTGGAGCAAAAATGACAAAGAGATTTTTCTCTTTCTTTTAAAGATTATCTTCATTTGTATTCTGTGCTTCTATTTGATTCTTCCTTCTTTTTCTCATACTGTCTTTCTCTCCTTCCCCCCAAATTCTCTTCCAATTGCTTTTTACTCTCTGGCTGTTTTTAAAGTCAAGTTCTTCTATTCCCCCAAAGAACCTTTCCTCAACTCAAGATGACTTCTGAGAGTTAAAGACTCATCTGTCTGCTTTAGTTAATAGTCCCTTAATATACTACTTTGTGCTAGAAATTCTGTACTATTCATTTCTCCTAATTTTTTGCATGTAGTTTAATTCTTAATCCACTATGTAATTCATTAAAAATTATTCCTGAATTTCTACTATGTCACCCAAATTCAATGATGGTTAGAAGAGGGATGGGAGTGGTTCCCAAGGTGACAGGTAGGTGACTAGTTTTGTTTTACAGAGCGTATTTCATGATTCTACTGAAAGTTCTCTCTTAGAGGTCATTGGTAATAGTATATCAAATCTAACAGCTTTTATGTAGTGTTTATCTGAATTGGTCTTTCCAAAATATATGCCCTAGTTGATTCTCTTTTTATGACAATTTTCCTTACCTTAAGTTTCATGAGAATATGTCTCTCAGGGAATACAGGAAGACATCACCCCAGCCAGAAATTAAGCAAATTTGAAGTAGCTAATAGCAAACCGTTTGGGTTAATTCCCTTACCTGCACTGCTCTTGATGTCCAGATTCTGGCAAAAGAACATCAAATGTTTCCTCTGGCTCTTGACAGGACTCTGCCCCTTGACACAATAAGCTTTCCAATTGAATGTCAAATCTTCTTGTTGTTCCTTTATTATTCTCAAATAGTTCATAATATATTGACCTAGCTTTAACTTGCCTTTGGTTTTCATTCTCTCTGTTTATAATTTTATTACAGATTGCCATAGAATTATCATTGTATAGATATCAATAATAATATCATACACACTTGCTCTAATTTTTCTCAGACTTTGCTAATACCAAGAACTAGTGACCAAAATTATATCATTCTCCTCTAACTCAAAATTATATTTTATGTGTTCTCCTCTCAGCCCCAATAAACGGAGAGAATGTCTGTGTGCACATACAAATGTACATAAGAAGGAAAGCTCAGTGAAGACCAGGATTTAGTATTCTTCAGTGCTGTGTCCCGGGGGCGTAGTGCCTTGTCTGGTGTACACCAAGTTAGTAAGTATACTTCCGATGCATGAAGACATAAATTAATGGATGCTATTTACTCATGTCTTCTCTTGTATCTTTGAGTAAAGGTCATATTTTGGAGTAGGCTATCATTTACATAACTTCTAGAATATATTACTGCGTGCTCTTTGGATTGCATACATCTAGGTCCAAACAAGCGGCAGGTCTCTGGTTTAAATCTTCCGTTTGCTTAAGAGAAAATCAGGCTCTAGACCAATCAGAAATTTCCAGAGTTTCATTCAAGGGCATTGATGTCTTTTGCTTCTGCCTGAGATGTCCTACCTCCTGTTTCCTGTTGCAATTCGATTGGTGTTTTGAGTTACATTCTTCTTAGATCACTCTCGTGGAATTTTATTTATGCCTATGTCATAAGGAAATGAGTATCTCATTGGAATTGCAGAAAACTTTTTTTAGCCTCATCATTTGTTAGACATGCAGTGTTTTTAGCATGCATCTGGAAAATGCAGATATTTTCTTTCCTATGTAGCAGTGAATTCAGGTGTTCCTTGATTTGAATCTGTGCATATGGCATGGGGTGTGGAGAACGTAAAATGTGTCACATGGTTGCCAGGCTATTACCAACAAATACATCTTCAAAAGGTTTCAAAAGGTGATAAACAGCATTGATAGTGGCTTACCCAAAGCACATGCTAACACTATATATAGTTCCATGACTTCAAATAATATTTTACTGAGGTATAGCAACAGAATACATTTCTTTTGAGCTTATATTTGAAGAAAAAGCTATAGTATATACAGCTTATTTTTTTCTTTTTTTCTTAAGAAGTTGGTGCACTTCAAGGATGGGGATATCATTCTACATTGAGGGAAACAGCTTTGAGCCTTTGCCAACGTTTTCAGGATGTCAGTTCCACTGTGTGTCTGGGCACGTGTGTGTCACGGTGTGATAATACCACAATATCCTGACATACTGTTTCACTGAAATGGAACTCAAGAGAACAGAGAATATGTGAGATACAATTATCATATGTGTTTATAACATTCTACTAAACAATATATTATATAAGGATATAATATTTTTAGTAAATAATGAAAGTTCAATAATAACAATTAAGGTGAAGTTATTTTATGGTTGAATTTATTATTCAATTTTTTTTCTTTTTTATTAAATCATTGCTGTGTACATTAATGCAATCGTGGGGTACAATGTGCTGGTTTCATATACAATCTGAAATATTTTCATCAAACTGGTTAACATAGCCTTCATGGCATTTTCTTAGTTATTGTGTTAATATCTTTATATTCTGCATTTAGTAAGT